>CAIGRQ010071475.1:0-18501 GCA_903798375.1 Fraxinus sp. D2006-0159 | reverse complement strand
ATATGCAACTGCACTTTCGCTCATCACATATACTAAAACCGACGCCACGGTCACAAAATGTTACCCCCATATGAATACAAGGCAAATCAGGGTCGCAATGATATCATCGTATGGCATGAACAGTAAATTGTGAATATGGAATAAAATCGAACTTTTTTGTGAAGTCACATCAATTGAAGAACGATGAATGCAGTAAAGTCGGAATTTTGTCAAAAATCACGATATCCATACCAATGTATTTTGTATAGATATTGTAGGGATTTAAACAATTGTGGTTAATTATTCTAAATTGTTTTTCAGTCACAATTGTGATTGATTTTTCATTTACTTTTTATCTATACAAAATTTAAATTTTTAAAGTGGATGTTTAATTAATAAGGCGTTTTCACAATTTAGAATAATAATTCTTGATTCGATGCTGTTCCAATTCGCCAATTAAAGGTAAGTTATGATGTATTTTATAGGTTAAAGAATCGCATGTACCGTCAATCCATCATTGATGTACTAAAATGTTCTCAATTATACCCCTTTGAGGGTGGTCAAGTTGATGGAGTAGATGAACGCGGAGATCGAAGGTCACGAGTTCGAATCCCCTACCAACATTTTCTCGTCGAACTCGTCGCACCGGATTTGTCCAGTGTGGTTTATTTTTCCTATGTGGTTTGCAGACTACTGCACATGGAGCGAGATTTTTCCAGTGTGCACACTCACGGGTAGCGACTACGAGTTAGAGTTTCTACGTCAACAAAAAAAGTGTTCTCAATTATTTTCGTGAAAAAGAATAAAGAATAAAAGTGGTGAATTTCCCATTTATTACACGATTAGAACAATAAAAGTGGTTTTTTATTTAATTGAATAATAATTAAAATAAAGCATAAGAAACGTGATGCCGCCAGTGTGTTCCCCTTCCTTCATTCTTCAATAGAGAATAAAATCAAGAAAATCACAATTTCTCTTTTTTTTTTCCTTTGAAAAGAAGATAAAAGTTGAATAAATAGTTTTTCTTAAATATTTGGTGAGACGTCTTTGGATTGATAAACTAGTTTATATATAAAGAAAAGAAAAGAAAAAAAAAAGTAATTTTAGTTAAATATTTTTCAAAGAATGAACTTGTTCGAGTGTGACATGCTGAGTTGTCATATGAATAATCTAATGAAGGATGAGATTATTTAATTATGTGTACTTAAGCAAAGTTGCTAAAAAAAAAAAAAAAGTAATTTTAGTTAAATATTTTTCAAAGAATGAACTTGTTCGAGTGTGACATGCTGAGTTGTCATATGAATAATCTAATGAAGGATGAGATTATTTAATTATGTGTACTTAAGCAAAGTTGCCAGAATGAGGGATGGCATCAAATAATTAATTATAATGTACAGTGTTTAATTATACTTATTATGAATGATTAGATTGGTGTTGATGAGGCGCTACCAAGTTGATTCCTTGTTTCTTTAATATTCTATTTATTATTTTCCATCTAAGTCCTACTTTTTTCCCCCCTCACAATCATTGTTCATCATATAAAGTTTCTTTATTTGAAACCCATCATTAGCACGGATTTTCTTACATTAAAACATATTATAATAAAATGGATTATTCTCCTTGTATATTGGGGTGTCCATAATGGACACCCGACACCCCCTATTGGATGGAGTGTCGGTCCCACCGACACTCCATCCAATAGGGGGTGATGAACACTTCAATGTACCACTAGCACTACCCTAATAAAATAGTTATTTTTCTAATTCATATGTTATACATTTCCGTTTGAGAAATGCGAACGAAGTTCCACCTTAGTTAAATAAAGAATATATATTGTGTGGCTCTTATAGGATGGAACACAGGTTTACTGGAAGAATATATCACTCCACTCCAACATCAGCCTCTCGAGGTTTAATTTACTGTTTGTTTGACAGTGACTTTTAATAGGTTGGGAGTGCAGGGGCATTGCCTCCGCAATATCTTCATTTCTCTCCTTATGAACTAAAACACACTGTCGAACCACGTTAAGTCCTTGTATTGATTTATCTTTTTTATTGTTCTATTATTGTGTATAAAATTCAATAGAATAGATGATAAATTATAATCGATTTAACTACTTCACGTAACCTTTTAGGGGTGGAGCCTTAATTTTCTATAAGTCGTATTCAAGCTAGACCTCAAACTTAGCAAGGGGACGCATGGTACAGATCCCTCTCTAGTTGCAGTTGAACGAGGGTATTGCGAACTAAGTTGGATGTATTAGGTAGGAAAATTCATGGTTGGCTCTTAATTAGACGATTGTGCTCATGTAAGACGATGACCTTGACGCAATGGAAGAGTTATGTTTTGATAGAGCATGTAGTCATTTGATTAGAGGAAGAGAAATAAATAGATTGCTAAAAAAATTGCAAACAAATGCTTATAACCTTACAACTTATAAGAGATTAGACTACTCCATTTGATGAATTAACCTTTTGAAACGGCACTTATGTTCTCGACAAATATTACATTATAGCCCTTGCCTGAAGTCTCAAGATTTAGTGTGGAATTCGAAGTTGATGATTCTCCTTCAATCTTTGTTGGTAACCGATTCTACTCTATGTAATTGGAATTTCTTCAACGCAAATATGAATTACCCAATACCTTTCAATAATAAATGTAACAACAGCTAATAATTGTTTTGTACCAGTAGTTGATATTCCCAGCACAAGAAAAACAAAGATGTGAAATTCAAGCATAAAGCTATAGCCTAAGGGTCGTTTGATTGGAAAAATGGAATTGGACGGAGAGAAAATGAATTTCAGGGAATTGAATTGTTTAAACTTATTTTAGTGAAAATTGTCAATTAATTGTGTTTGATTTGTATAATTTTCCATTTGAAAAATATTGAAATTTTGGATCTTTTGGTATTCGTTTAACTTTATTTTTCATGGAAATTGTCCATTAAAGGGATATATAATTTGTTACAATTGAGAATATAATTTCTTTCCATTGCAAATTAAAAAAAGAAAAAAAAAAGCTGCCTAGAAAACCAATTCCCACCAGAGTGAAGGGAATTGATTTACCTCAAAAAGCAAGAAAATGTGACAAACCAATAAACGGTGAAAAATCAATTACCTGGAAAATGTTTACTATCAAACACTCTAAAAAGTGAAAAATGGCAAAAAGTTTTCTATTTTCCATGGAAAACTTGCCCTATCAAACATGCCTAAATGAATTTGTACAAGAAAAACCAAAAGTCAAAACACAAAAAATCTTTAATACAATTTTTGTACGATGTTGCATTAATCTATACTAATTTACAGCAAAGGATGGGCAATCTGATCAAATCTTGTTTCTTCTCTTTGCTTTAGTTTGATATCTTCTGCACACCTTAAAGTCCTCTCAATATGGTAACCTCCTCCAATACTCACTTCCCTCTCCAAATGGCTGCAGTAACTCTCGAAAACACTTACGTTCACATGCAACTTGAATTTCATCGAGAACAAAAATTCAACCTCTAACTTGTTCATTTCCTTTGTCGTTAATCCCCCTACTCGAGCGAAATAAGAATTTCTGTGATTCCTGTACGAAACAAGATAAAACATTTGTTAGACGGGGATTTTCTAAGTGCCCATATCGATTAATCGGTGCTACATCGCAGAAATTTACTCCATTGAGCTCATTTTGTAGTACTATATGGTTACGCCTAGTTGTTTACTTTTTCTTGCTTAGAAGTAAGTCAAATTTTGCTAACAAAAACTCAGTTGAGATGAAAGTAACTTACATGTCTTCTACATATTTGGATGCCAACATAATTGTTGTGATGAGCAACCTATGCACATTCCTAACACCAATTCGAAACTCGGGATATAACTGGCAAAACCTATCAATATAAACATATGCAACAACATAAACAGATGGTCCAGCTCTAGTGTATCTGAAAATCCTTTCTAGGTAGGATTGAATTGTCATATCTGGTGTCTCGTCGCAGTCGAAAACCCGGGTTTTAGCAGATTTTGATGACAACGGAAAACTGCAGTTTCTGGCTATTCTTTCATTCCTAGACAATGTTCTGTCTATAACAGAAGCAAGAACAGAAATGACTAAAGGGATGTTTGAATCTTGTTGGTATGAATATGAGTATACATCATGTCTAAGTTTTCGTGGAGATATGACAGTTGAAGTTAAGGCCATTCTTTGAAACGGGATTGGCTGTTTTGTATGGAACAAAATTTGAGGTTTAGGAGGGATTTATATAAGAGGGAATAGAATTGGTACAGAGTAAGAGAGTTTCATTGTTTAAGGAATATAGTAATTAGTAAGAAAGGCCATTTGGAAGGTTGGTGCGAAGGGATGAGATTATCAAATTACAAGATATTTCCCTCATTGTAAAGGTGAAGTCTAGACACACCAGCTACATTTCTGCTTAAAATAATTGCTGGATCACATAAAATAAGCTTAGGCGTGTCGACGATCTGCTCAACGATTAGATGGGCTCCACTTGCGCTGAGTAGCAAAAAATTCATGCCAGCTGCTCGCGTTTTTACAACTTTATAATTCTTTTACAAATTTATATCTTTATTATACTTTGAGAAGTGAAAATACAATTTTCGACAAAAAAGAAAAAGAATTACAACTTCCCTGAAGTGAGCCGGCTCACTTGGTGGACTGAGTCTAGCAACTCGACTTCAACCATTTAACACTCCTAAATAAGCTACATGTGTATATCAAATATGAAGTCGAGTATAGACATATGGCCCTTGTTTGACAACACTTTAAAGAGCAAATAAAGTTTTGAATAGTAGTTTTTGGAGAAAATGTAGTTAAAAAGTAGGAAATTTTTTTTGAATTTACGTGTAAAATATTTTATTGTAGAAATGTATGGTTGAAAATGAATATATGACCAAAAAGAAAAAAGAAGAAGAAGAAGAAAATGTCAAACAGGGGCATAATATGGCCTATGGGCATTCTTATATTTTTTAGACGTGACATTATACTTCTAACGAAGTTTGAATAATGCTTGTGCCAAAAAATATATGACAGAGAGAATGACAAAATATGTGTTGACATGACGTGATTTGATGAAAATTTTGATTATGTTTTAAATTGTTCAATGATAAGTTAACATATGACATGTTAAAAATTATGTCACCTGTTTGTACAGCATGATTGACGAAATTTACATTTGAAATAGTTTAATTCCGTGTTGCAGAGGAGAAAGGACTTCCTGGCCCAACACGGAAGACGGCCAGCAGGCTTGGCCAGCCTTGCAGGACCCAAAATAACATTATTTAAATTTTACAATAAAGTTCGAGAAAATCTAATCTAATTGAAAGGCGATCATTAATTTGAGATCAAATCAAGTACAAATTTTGTACAATATCATGAATACAGTTACCTTAATTTCAGAGGCTCCCACGCTCCTCCGTCTGTCCCATATAGCCTGTGGTGTGTGGATGATAAGCGGGGGCAGAAATTTGAACAAATGAATTATGAAAAAAAAAAAAATAGTTTAATCACTCTCATTTTTTAAATTTGAGAGTTTGCCTTGGAATGAAATATTCATATCACCTTTCATTTGAATCAAGATAAATTTTAGCCCTTGTTTGGTAAAGATTTTATGAAAATGAATTTGGTGAAAAACGAATTTTAGGAGAATGAGTGGTTAAAAAATAAATTTACATTAATTACATTTAGAATAAATTTACTGAGAAAATGTATGATTAAAAATGAATTTGAAAAAAAAAAATTGGAACCAAACAAGAGCTTAATCTGATAACCAATTGAATTGACTTTTCAATTTTGTTACGTTTACAAAATGGATGTACAGTTAGTTTAATTCTTATGGTCTTCCTATATTACTTGTTCTTAAAGGAATAAAATTAAAATCTTGATTATTAGAATACTTGGACTTATCTTTTACAATATGTAGATTGCAATTTATGTGATGGATAAATATAAAGTTTTCAGTCCACGTGAATTTAATGTCTAATGAAAAATGGCCAAGTTCAATTTTCATCTTCAATGAATTGAGTATATAACTCAAATTTATCCAATAAAATATTTAATAGGAGTAAGAAAAAATAATAAATAGGGGAGAGAAATTAGCAAATAGGAGAGAAAAACGTTAAAGTTTTGCTAACTCATAACATCTAACATTGCCTCTACATAATCTCTACGTTTTCTTGTCACATCATATAAAGTCTCACATGGTTTGCATTGGAGAAGATTATTTTTTATAAGCAATGTCTACTTCGTTGAAGTGGCACTTTTTTCTCACGATCGACAAACATCTACAATGCATTCTAAGGACAGTAGTCTATGTGGCAATCAAATACAAGATTAAATGTCCAATCGATGACTAATTAATAGATGATCATACTCAAAATTGGTCTCCAATAAATTCTATGAATTGTTATTCAGGTGTCTTTTATTTTTTTTTTAAAAAAACAAAAAAAAAAAAATCACGTTTAAATTTGGAAATAAAATATTAATTTGACTGAATCACTTCGTTTAGATGACTTTAGACCTTGTCTGTTTTTGTCAATCAAATTAATTTGGTGGATTCCCTATCAAATTGGGTTGAAAAAGCTCCAATGCAATCCATGGATTTCCTCTCCGTGACATGTAAATAGAAGAGTAATACTATTGGACCCCAATGATGCTAAGAATCTATACACGTGATTCTAGAGTTCAAGTAAAGAAGTCATAGTTTTTAACCAATTGAATACAATGGACCCCAATGTCACATGGATTAGTCTTAGCACTACTGGAGTTGTATAATAATATTTGTAAATATAAAGTTTTTCATTCTATTTAACATTAATCTCTAATGAATGGACGTGTAATTCAGATTTCCTCTCTAGTGGGTTCCATCTTTTCTATATATATATATATACTAGTCTTATGCCCGTGTACTGTGTTATTTTTAAAGTAATGTTAACGTGTCGAATATTAATAGAATTATTCTCAAATTTCAATAAGTTTTCACCTAAATCTTTATTATTTAGACATACAATAGGTAAATAAAATTCATGGCTCAATTCACTCTAAATAACATATTCTTAAACGTCATTGTACCTGCGTGAGATTCTTTTAGGGATGGAGGTTTTCATATCACATGAAGTAAGGTACATATTTCATATTTTAGTCACAGAAATTGATAACATATATAATCACACTAATATGAACACGGGATTAGATAAACACAACCAAAATAAGCCAATTAAGGAAGCTTTTGGATGTTGAAATGGTGATGTCAATTCACTGGGTCCTTCTGTGTCGGAGAAAGAAAGTTGTTGATATGTTCCTAAACTTGAAGTTAGGGTGTCCAAACTTATTTAACACTCTCATGGATCCATTTGTCTTAAGGTAATCAAAGTGAATTACATGATAACCCTGAAAGATATATAACATCAGTTGGAACGTTGAACTATCTCATAGTCACAGGACCATACATCTTTTTGTTTGGTTAGTCAGTTTTTTACTTTTCCAAGAATGGTCAATGATGTTGTAGTGTATGTTTTTTTAAGTATCTCAAAAGCACATTGATGTCAAGTGGGGCTACATCTCCATTTGATAGAAGGTAAAAAACTATCTTCGGAAAAATAAATAGAATAATGCAATCCCCAAGGTGATTAAAAGGTCTGAAGTATCAAACAAAAGCTCATGCTACTCATAATTTTGTTTGGTTAAAAAATGTTAGAAGAGTCGAGATATGTATATTCTGACTTAGTTTATAAACTTCCAATTGAGTATTTCTCTTATAACAGTTATTCAGGCAACAAATGTAAATTCTACATACCAGTTAGTTGATCTAATTATCAAGCCATTGAGTGATCAGATGAGTTGTAACACTTGTAACAAGTTGGAAATATATTATACATGCTACACCTTGAGATAGAAAGCCCGTTTGGTAGGGATATTAATTAGATTAGAATTGAAAATNTTCTTTTAAGGGATGTAAGATTTTATTTTCAAGACAATCCTCTATCTCTCACAGACCACTCTCTTTTTCATGTGACTACTTATAAAAGATAGATAAGTATAACATTTTCTAGATTGAAAATTAAACTAATAAAACACATTTATAGCCTATTCGATAGAGATTAAAATTGAAAATATAGTCGTTATTAAGTCTCACTCGTTTAATAAAAATCAACAATAACGACTAATTTTTCAATTTTAATCTGATTTTAATCTCCACCGAACACACTCAGAGTCTTAAATGATACAAAAGACCCTACACATGCTGTATTAAGTATTAGCTGTGGTAGCAAATCTTAGTTCCTTCTCATAACGAATTTTATTTATTTGATATTACAGACAAGTTGTAATCTGAATTTAGCAAGATATTTCTCTTTAGAAACTTCAATTGTAGCAGAAAATCATTAGTTTAGAGAAAACATATTTTTTCATAATTTATTTATTTGTTTTATTGTTGTTATGCAAATGGTTTACCGCTTCGAAATGGGGATCGAGAAGGCAGCACCCCTCGTGGGGGCTCTCGAAAGGAAATTCTGATTTCTGTACATAGCACACATGGGGGTGGGTTAAAAATAAATAAATAAAACAAAAAAAAAATGCATTCTGCACAGCATGAACATGAGTGTCTGCACAGCGCAGACATTGGTCTCCGTGCAACTTGGAGATTGCGGTGCGCACAGCGAGGAGTCTGTGTCTCCACGCAGTAATTAATAGGAGGAAAAGTAATAAACATGAGATAGAATGAGAAGCAAGAGATCAGAGAAAAAATGAGAAGCAATAGACATTTAGACTGTACATCTTTACAATGTCTATTTTTTTTCCTTATCATGTTAGCTAGAAGTAGTCCTAGTAGACATTGAATTATAGAAAAACTTTTTATAGACATTGTTTATTTTATCTTATATGACAATTTTTTTAATGCAATCCTCATTAGCTTAAATGATACTATAATGTTACGAAACATGTCAGGTTTGTAAGCAGAATAATGTTATTTAGCACCATTGGTGTTAATTACCAGTTTAGGTGACATTAAATGATATATTTACTTAAATACAATGTCTTATGATTCATTTATTTGAAACTCTCAAGTGATCACTTAAACTGATGTTAGATAACATTACTCATATAATTATGTATATCAATGTTCAATTATATGGGCCTAGTGTTATTGGACCAGGTTTAAATATTTGGACATTTTAACATCGGCAATATTGGTCATTTTCTTCAAATTTATGGACATATCTAAGTGGGCCTTCCGCTCTAAGTCTCTTAAAGCCCTTTTTGCTTTTTTTTTTTTTTTTTTCTAATCCCTTAATTGAAACGCAATTCCATTCTTTTCGTCTAAATGGACCCATGTCCTGGATTTAGTTTAGATGCAAATGGAATGATAAATAGAAAAGTGAGTCCAATAGAACCTTTAATTTTAGCCGTGGAAGAAATAATTCTTAATCAATCAGAATAAAGAAAGTGACATAAGATTATGTTTGACTAAGTTTATTAAAAGTAACTTTTAAATTTAGCTAAACACATTTGTAGCCTTGAATGTTATTTTTTAAGTGTTTTTCCAAATATGTCAAGCTTTTGTTTAGAAGGTGTTTCTTTTTCAATCTTAGTACAAAAGTTGGCCTTTGACAAAGCTTAAAGAAGTTATGCATTTATTACTTAAATTCTTTAAAGCTTATGATTAACCACCTATTGTTTTAACATCAAGATCAAAAGATTTGTCTCGACAAATTAAGTTTTGGCTGAATAATCTCTTCGAACAATATAACCAAAAAACAACTATTGAATCTACGAACTGAATAGAAAATATTGAAATATGAGAAAGATGAAGTGACTTTGAAGACAGACATAAATAAGAAGAGCCAACGATATAAAAAGTTCTTCACATCGTTTGGCAATGGAGGACACAAGATGGAGTAATTAGACCTTTGTTTGGAATATCCATGGACTATCATTTATTGATAAATAAGTCTAATATGAGATATCTTTTAGGGTATTGTAGAGAGAGTGATATTTCTGTTTATACTTTTTAAAATTACTTGTTATATCAATAATTTTTTTTTTTTTTGAAAAATTAATCGGAGCATAATTGGACTGAATTAAAAAATGAAAAGTATCAATCAATTCTATTCAGTGGTGACTAATATGTGACCAATTGTCAATTGACAAGACCGCACGATGCCTTGATAGATCTAAGATTTTGAACAAAAAGTTTGTGGTTATCCCAGTGACCAAGCGTTTCCTCCATTTTCCAATCATTTATACTCAGTCATCCTCTATACCGTTGCATAATGTGTGTTGAAACATCAAAATCGTAATCTCAATCCTTTCTTAATGTGCCAATTCATAATGGTCTCACTACATAAAGGCGAAAGTCACAAGTCCCATCATTAATGAATTCAATTCTTCCCTTTCTTTTCTTTTCTTCTTAATAATTAGGACACCAAAGTTCAACTTTTTTTTTTGTTGACGTAGGAATCCGCAGTCGTTATCCATGAGTGCGCATTGGATAAACCTCGCTCATGTGCAGTAACCCACAAACCACACGGGAGAGTTAAATCGCACTAGACAAGTCCGATCCGACGGGCTCGACCAAGGAAGTGTACATCCACGTGTGAGAGTTAGTGTAGGGTAAATCTTCAAAAACTCGACCCTCATGCAATCAAATTGATGTACCTTAATAGTGTTTAAAAACTAATTTCTAAAATAGTTTTCTCTTTCGAAAGAGTTTTAGGGGAAGCCACGTTAAGTCAACTTCCTCTAAAAATTCTTTCATCTAAAAGAAATATTTTTATAAAACTAATCAAGCGAGTTTAAAAATAACTTTTGAGTCTTAAAAGTGCTTTTCAGAAATCATTCTTAACGGGCCTAAGTCGACACACTAATGTTCAATCATTCATTCATTTGAATGTTTATATATCCTTTAGAAAACATTGCATGTTATGTGTCTCAATAGGTTAATAGAACAAGATATATATGCCTTGTACCTACCTTAATTTGGTACATGATTGTTAAAAGTTCCTTTTTATTATTAATATTTATGTACAAAATCAATTAAGGCGAGCTATGGTAATTATTTTATGGATACAAATACAAGTAATTAGTTTCTCCCTCTCTAGCTAGTTAAAACTTCATAAATAGTGTATAGTGTTAAAAACAAGACATTATATACATGTGGGCCTTTTTTAAGAATTTCAACTTTTTAACATTAAACTGTTTTAACATCAAAATAGAGCAAGCAAAATTCCTAAATTCAAGTTTTGATGTTATCCATTTAATGAGCATGTGTCACACTTCGATGAAAAAAATGAATCACGCCTAAATATAAGGGAGGGTGTCGAAAACAATAATTTAACAAGAAAGAGTTTTCGAAATCCCTGGTTGCCAATATTTTTTGAAGATTTTACGTGTCAAATATTTAATTGAATAAATTGTCCTACTCGGTAGAGATCATGGATTAACTCCCGGTATAATAGTAAAAACAAGACGTGTAGATGGAGCAACCCATCAAGTTTCCATTGAAATATGATCCAAACAAGGAAAAGTACTTGATATTTGTTTGTTATTAGTGGCATCTCGAAAACATTCGATTAGAAATATGGCTTTCAAGTTAAGTTTTGAATTAATGGAGTGCAACATGATATAAATATTAACAAATCAATTATAACACACTAGAAAAACTTGAAATCTAAAAGACATTGGTGAGTTAACCAAAAATTTGTTTCCAATATATCTAACACTTTAGAAAAAAAAAAATACATTATTTGCACTCCTTTTACAATCCAACAGAAGAAATAGATAAGTAAAAGACATCATAGGATTGGTGAGTTAACCAAAAATAAATAAAAATCATATTTTATACAGATTAAAATAATTTCTATTTAATTAAAAACTCCCTTCTAGGTTTGCTCTTGCATTAATTACTTGGAGAAAAAGAACATGCTGGAGGCACACATTTCTCCATGTTTTTGGCAATTTCTGTACGTTGGACTCAACAGTAACGAACGTGATTATAGAATAATAACAATATTGATCAACTCATATTCTCCCATACTATATTTACCAAACATACCCTTCATGATTAATTTTTTGAACCAGGACCATTTTGTTGTTGGAACTGTTGATACAAAGTTGCCATCCTGCTATAAGCATCAATGGTCATTGGCTGCAATTTCAGATCAATCAGAACCTGTTTTAACTCTATATGATGGGAAATTGTGATTACAAGAGAGAAACATGTGATGACAAAATTTATCACCTGAGATTGGCATGCTAGGAATGTCGATAAGGGGTCTACTGGCATTACTGAAGTTGGTGGCAAACGATCCCCGGGATTATCCCACGATGGCACAGGCATGAAGGCTGCCGGAGGAGGAGATAGAACTGGAGGCATTCCGGCACGGCCAATTGTGTTGATGTCCATGAATCCCATTCCCATTTGAGCCATTCCCATTCCGGCCATTCCCATGGGAGACATCATAGGCATTTGAAGTTGTTGTTGCATTGCCAAAGGCAACATCATAGGTGACATGTTCATTCTACTCATCATCTGAACTTGAGCTTGCAGTTGTTTCAGGTATTCTATTACTTCATCGAGCATCGAGGCTTTATCCGCCTTGAAAATGTTTAGTACTATGAGATGTTTGTACAATATTCATCAAGTCATATTCAATAAAATGTACTAAACATGCTTGACTCGATTCTTTTATGATGATGTCATTGAAACAATTTATCCCTCCAAGCATAAGGTGTTTCCCCACCTGGACCAAATTTACGTGGTAACGTATGATTGTCTTCATAACCAACAACTTTCTGTCTAGAATTGTCTTGTCTGTATAGCAAGATATATGTGGACTGGGATCTTTATTAAAATTACCATGTGAATGCATCAAAATGTATTGGACCACTTTCCACAACATTGTGTGCAGCAGTAGAAGTAGTCTATACTTTGAATAATTAAAGCCTTCAATTTATTTAAACCTTGTTTGGTTTAAATTAAAATCAAGTTTCTAGTAGATTTTAATAAAAATTAATGTAATTTGTGGTTGAAAAGTTGATAAAAGTTGTGGACCCCATGAATTATTTAATTAAAAATGAATTTGAGGAAAAACGAGTTTTAAGAAATGAACGCCAAGCATGAACTTAATTTGGTAGGTTATAATATATATCATTATGTTGCAGTAAAATGAGGGAATAATATAAAGTGAAAATTGCTTAAAATATTTATACCTTGCTGGAATTGGGGACCAACTTCTGCAGAGTCTTCATCCTTTGATTAATTTTGTCTCTTCTTTTCTGAGACATCAATAGATTTATCAGTATGAACTTGTTTGATGTATAGTTTCTAGAATAAATTTTATGAAAAGTGATTCTTTATTAAAAATGTGGTTAAAAAGTAAGGAAAAATTACGAGTCTACGTGCAAGATTATTTTACCGTTGAAATGAATTTTCAAAAATCTAGGGCTAAATGTCTATTATTTTTATGAACACCATAATAATTCATCATGAATATTAAAATATGTGGATTAAGAAAGCTGAAACTGTAATCTATGGCGAAATTATATCATAAAATAAGCAAGTATATATCTTCAAATTTTCATAAATTGTTATTTCAAAAAATCATATATACACAGAATAGCATAAGAAGACTCGTTGCCAAGAATGTTACCGCATTAGATCTTCCAATAGATATAACATTTATTAATCAAAGAGAATTACGAAAAATTCCTACACGTTCAGACTGGTTGTGAATTGCAGCTGCGCGGCTCCTTTTGGTCGAAACCGAGGATTTTCCATGTCCTTTCTTCTTCCCCTCCTCATCACCTGCCTCAGTCTATAAATTAACAGATAAATAATCAAAACTGGAAAAATTACACATTGTAAATGTATATAATGTAACAATAATCACCTGGTAAATGATATGACAAAAGAGTACAAATTTGTTTTAATTTTTTTTGAAGAAATTATAACACATGGATAACTGATAAGTACAGACGAACTTACCCTTGATATACTGTGACAAACCGAGTCATGGTCCTCTGCAGTTTTGGTACAATCTTTGGCGGAACTGGTGTTTTCCGGCGAACCCAAAGAAGCTGTGGAGGTGAACCGTGCACCCAGTTCTTTATCGCAAGTGTCAAGTGTCACTTGACGACTCTCTCTCCCACACGTGGCGCTCCCACTCATGCTTTGCTCAGGTCTCGGCCATTTGTGTGAATTATTCATTCCCACACGTACCATCCTCGAGCCCCTTAAAGTGGTCGAGCCGGCGCCGGCGCCGCTGCAGGATCCCACACCGGTGGAGCATCCCACCACGCACGTGCCAATTCCCGGCACGGATTCCATCACTTGTGTAGCTGAAGTTTCTTGATTGTCATGTCTGCAGATATTATTAGTGCATGGCACTAGGAAATCGGTGACTGAAGCACCGACGGCGTGATTAACCAGAGAGCAGTGGTTATCAATCCATTTCACGAGCTCGCGACCACTGATTCCACCACCGTCCATGGTTGACTTACTTTCCGGGAGGCGGGTGGCTTGGTTGACTATTGACTCAAGGGTTCCACCGGCCCGTGGCTTATCCCAAGCGTACTTTGTGGGGGAGGAATTGGTAGTAGTTTTATTAGGCACCCTCGGATGGCCTAAACCATGCATGACTAGCTGCCCATTTTCCCACGTTAACTCTGCTACTTCATAGTCCAACCTGCAGTGTAACAAGAACATAAAAACCACAATTCGTCTTTACCATATGTAGTATTTAGAGAGAGAGAGAGATTACGAAGGGACGTGAGTGGTCAAGGAATTGGAGTTTGAAGGAGCAGAAAGAGCGAGCCTAGGAGTGGTGGGAATCTCATCAGGCTCCGAGCTTGGCACACACTGATTCATCTTCAAAGAAACACAGTGTACATAGCTAGACTTCAATTATTTTCTGGGAGCAAATAGTTAAGGATGTAATGAAAATGAAAAAACAAGAGAAAATATTTTTCTTTGTGTACAATATATATGTGGATGTGGACTGTTGAAAATTAAAGGACAAATTGTGATTCGTAGAGATAAGAACAAACTAAAATTGAGAGAGATACAATGCATGAATGTACATATGTGGTCTCCATGAATAGAGAGAAGCAGTGTACGTATCTTATTGAGAGAGAAATTTTGGGCATCTTTTGAAAGAGATTTTGTGGTACTTTAAATACATCGAAAAATACCTCATATAGTAATTTCAATCATTAGAATTAGATACCGTTACGAAATGTGTACGGGTGTTGCGTGTATCGTATCAACTTAAGATTACTTTTCGTTACACTCATTTCATGAGCTTAAATGAATCAATCATGTTATACATACAATGATGGTTGACAGTATTTGTAACAATCATGATTTTGCACTATCACATTTATTTTAAAAAAATTCCAAAAACTATTTTTTTAAATCAACTTTTTAGATTTTACCGCATCAAACATTGTCAACTATCATTATACAAGTAGATTAATTCTAAATGAATGCTCAAGTTGGAAAATATATTTTACCCCTATTGATGTAGATTAAAATTTTTAGTAGATTTTGATAAAATTGATTAAATGTGTGACTGAAAAGTTGTGAGACCCATAAAATACGTTGTTCAAACTAACTGTTGACTTTGACTTAGATTCAAACCTAAATATTAATCCATACCAAACAGGAGCTTTGTATAGTGATTTTTTTTTTTTTGGGTAGAATGTGTGGTTAAATGGTAGATTTTTTTATTTTTTTTGGTTATATGCAAAATTATTTTATTGGGAAAATATGTAGCTAAAAATGATTTGATAAAAAATGAATATTAGAGAATGAGGCTCAAACCCTATTTAGTACATATTAAAATTTTCATTCTTATTCTTTTACTCATTTTCAACCATACATTTTCCATCAATCTACCATTCGAACATATATTCTTCCAAAATAATGTGGCTCGAACACACCCTCAAATATGAACCGCAAAGTAAAGCAATATGTTTTTAATTATCACTAGGACTGAAATGCCGCTATCAAATTCAAATCTGACGTCAAGTTAGTTTATTGCAAGAAAATCCGATCGAATTTTATTACTTGTACTACATTTTGTGTTTACGAAAATCTCTGTCAGTGGCTTCATTTAGACGCAATGACTTATCGTGTTAATAATGACCTTATTATTAAAAGTACTACGTACTAAATAAGCACTTAATCGTTGATTAGTTTGAAGAATTGCAATAACCGTAAATCGAACAATATTATACTTCAAGAGTAATATATATCCTAATTCTTGACTGAATTCTAGTGACCACTTTACATATTGAATGAATGCAGCATTCAGCTGACACTGCGGAGGAATTGCATAATTGAAGAGTTTGTAAGCACATGTACATGAAAGAGTCAGATAAGGCATGGGGAACCCAAACTTTGGACTGCAAAAGGAAGATTGTCATTTGGCAAATTGCTCGAAACGAATTTTACTTTGTATGATTGATCAAGGACATCAACATTAAGACTTTATGAAAGTGGGTCATAGACTTCCGACCGTGAAAGGTGATGCAAGAAGTTGGCTCGAAGTTGCATTTTGGAGGCGCGACTCACAAAAGACGCATTTCTCTTTGAAGAACTAAATCATAGCCATTGAGGATTAAGATTCACCATAGCAGTTGATCCCGAGTAACAAAGCATTGCTTCTCTCATTTATTAGGGTAACATCGAACCCTGTTTCTCTCCCTCTCTACAAAGTTAAGCACATCTCTCTCTCTCAAAAAGATTACTATGTGTATTGATTTTCTTTGTGAAAACTTCTATTTTATTGTGGATAATCATTGTGTTGTAGTTTGAATTGAGTGACAAACTATTGTAAGGAGAAAGCGTGAGCGTGGTATGGTTTTCTATTACACCAGGTTTTTGTAATATGTGAATCAAATAAAATGAAATACATATATTCTAAAAAAGTAAATTGATGTCGTAGCAGAGTACACCAAACAGAATGATGCATCGACCTTTGGAGTTTGTAATTTACTATTTGATTGACACGACGCATAATAGGTTGGGCCGCGGGGACTTAGCTCCCGCGATACGGTACATGGGTATTATAGATTTTTCCTAATATTTTGTACGGTCTAGTTTATATATATGTTGTAACCCTATTATTCTTGCATAGTGAAAATGATAGCCACTTCGTTTTCTTGGATGTATGTCTATTGTCGAACACGTAAATATTCTATGTATTTTCTCTCTTGTTATCTCTTGTTGATTCTGTATCATTTTTGCCACACATAACACAACGCCAAGATAGATCAAGAATCCTTTAATAGTAAGTATAAAAGGTTGTGGATAATAGCCATGGAAGAGGAAATGAGACCACTTAAACAAAATTGAAGTTGGGAGTTAGTTCCCAATCTCAAAAACGGAAGTCTGCAATAGATAGTAGGTGGATTTTTAAAGCTAAGAGGAAACACTGTAGCTTAACCATTAAGATTTCAAGATTAGTAGTAAAAGGCTTTTTCTCCAACTGTTAAAAAAACTAATTAAGAAAATAAAATGAGATTTATTTTCAGAATTTGATACGGAAGACTTAGGTAAGGGTAAAAGGATTTTAGGAATGAAAATGATTATGGATATATCTAAGCCATTGTTTGGACTATATTTTTCAATATATATATTTTTTGAAAACTCATTTTCAACTATGCATTCTCTCATAAAATAATGTTATATTTAAACGAAAATTTTTCTTCTTATTTTTCAACCAAGCATTCTCCAAATAAAATCACTAGTCCAAAACACATTTTCCCTAAAATCTCATTTTAATTAAGTGATTACTAAGTATGTTGTGATGAGTGCAAAATCAGTATGTTTTATAGAAAACCATTTTAACTTGAGTAAAAATGAGAGTCTCAAATCTAGGGCTGGACAAAACTCTCGAACCAAATTGATCGAATCAGACCCCAATCAAACTGAATCGAGCGATTCTTCTTAAGTTCAATACCCGAATGGATATCTGAACCGAGAACATACGGATTCAGTTCGATTCTCAATTCTAGATCATGAATCGAAGAACCTTAATTTTTTATCTCAAATAAGTCAAATTATTTTATTTTTTAAAATAATTAATTTAGCTCAAATTCAAGATATGATTTTCCTATTTCTAATTTCTAGCCTAAGTTCAATTATTCAAATTGACCTACATTTTACCCAAATCTCTTATTCTATAGTAGTGTCGATTCTGTCTGGAGAAATAGAATTGGAAGCATCTCTTTATCATTGTAAGTTCGCTTTCTTCCTCTTCCTTCGATTTTAACTGTCATATTTATGGAAAACTCAACAAAGAGATGCATAAAAGATATCACGGGATTAAATTACGTTATTTTCTAAGAGCTGAAATTGAACATGTCATTTGTTGAATTAATATAGCGTTGTTGTAAAAATCAAAAAAATTAATTACTGTACGAAACTCGAAAATCAAACCGAACCGAACTCAAACTGTTCCATAATTCAATTTGGACTGATGATAAGTGTGGAAAAATACACTTATTCAACACTTTTTGGATTTAATT
>CAIGRQ010071451.1:0-10436 GCA_903798375.1 Fraxinus sp. D2006-0159 | reverse complement strand
GGACATTGAGTGGCTCCGCCCCTGGCAGTATATATCAATCACCTTTTCAATTGGAATGGAGGGCTGTGGTCACTAGTGCTATGGCACTTTAAACCTCATCATTTGTTTTATTTGATTAATATTTGTGTCAAATGTAAAGTCCCACATACTAAAATGTTAAATATATTATTTTACAGACTACATTCCCCGGACCCTAGAGGTTTACCCTGTTTTAGATTATTAAAATACAAATACTGATACTGATTATTCTGAAAATTTCTCCAAAATAAGACTTTTTTATTTGCCTTGTGAATTG
The DNA here is from genome assembly GCA_903798375.1 of Fraxinus sp. D2006-0159. Classification (NCBI taxonomy): domain Eukaryota; kingdom Viridiplantae; phylum Streptophyta; class Magnoliopsida; order Lamiales; family Oleaceae; genus Fraxinus; species Fraxinus sp. D2006-0159. Next base: position 10,141 of record CAIGRQ010071451.1, on the reverse strand, counting down.
AATATGGAAATGGACAATAAAGAGCTTGTTTCACATTCTACACTGAATGCGGCAGGAGCGACTTAGGTGAGAGCGGAGTCACCAACTTTCTATCCAAGCACGAGTATGACTGTAAATAGATTGAATATGGATCGAATCTGCTTATATTCTATCCGATCCGATAATCAACGTATATTTGATTGTTAAATCCATATCCTTTTTGCTATGTTATCGAATATCTGATCCGAAATTAAAAAAAAAAATGTTGCAATCAACTATTTTTTTTTTCAAGTTTTTTCAATTCTTAAACGGGTTTAATAATTATAAATTTTCAACCTTTTTATGTTTTGATTTTGATGACCTATTATTATAAATTTATTTATTTTAGTAACAAATAATATGTCATAAAAATATTTTACGGATTCAATTATTTATAACAAATCGGATCGGATTGACCTATATCCGTATTTGATCCATTTAATAAACGGATTATCATATTCAAATGTTGATCGGGTTATCAGACTAAGACCCTGAATCCATCTTCCATTAATTTCATTGGATTCGGATCAAAATCCAATCCATCGACAGCCCTAAGCACGAGAGAATATGTTGAGGTCGCTTTTAGATACATTTATGAAGTTCGGACAAAGTTATGGACCTTCCTAAGTAGCGAATCCGAAAGTAATCAAAAGTAACAAAGAGACACCAAGGAGTACAAGGACGGAGCTAGATTGATATCCATTTTTTTTTTTTTTACCGACTCAAAAAATCATTTTTTTCAACAAGGGGTCATGATGTCTTTCGACGGGATCGAGTGTCTATTTATTAGTTCCTAAGGCGAGTTTAGGATGGGGAAGAATTTAGAAAATGTCAATAATGTTGTAAGCGAATTAGCATTCATCGATTATCATATGCCATACTAATTTTGTTGTTATGTTTCACGCAATCATGTTTGGCTAAGCTTAATAAGTTTACTTTAAAAGTAAAAATACTTTTTAAAAAATAAATAGTTATTCTATCGGTAAAAATAAGTTAATTACTTATTTTGACAATAAAGAAGTATTTTTAAAAATATAACTTTATTTTTTTGAAAGTGGAATTTTCAAATATGTTTTAGAGTTGAAACGTTATCAAATATAATTTTGATGACTTTTAGACTAAACAAAAAATGCCAATATACAATGGAAATAGGAATACAATTAATTAACAAGATAGGTGAGAGTTTGAAAGGCAACTTACTAGTGTTTTAGTGGAAGGCTTGGTGTATGAGTGTGAGATTGGTATAAATGATATACCGATGAGGGTGCTCAGCAGCACCAATTATGTGGAGGGTGGAAGTGGGAGAAACGATATGTTGTGTTGGAATTTGGGCGTGACTCGAATTTCTTTACTTAAGCGTTTGAAGTATTGAAGAGTTATAATTGAAGTGCACGTCAAGGAGAATTCAAATTTGGAATGCTATTGAAGTACTATGTCAAGTTGAAGTTCTATTTTGAAAGCCCATTGAAAATTGAAAATTGGTATTGGACTTGAAAAAGAGTTCATAGCAATGTATTTAAAAAATTTGATAAATTTTTACTTTGATTTCTAGTATGTGATAAGTTAGACATAGATTTATTATAAGTCAATATTGCTATTCGATTAAATGTATTATTAACTTTAACTCAATAAAACACGTAGTTCTCGTGGGTTCGTCACTTTACATACTACCATATTACTTATTAAAATTAGCACTCTCGGTGGCTTGTGAAAATGAAATTAGATCATTATCAACAATTTCCACGTTAAATTCATACTCTTGCAGGTAAAATAGATAATTAATAGAAATAGTAGGTCTACGTTGTCTTTGTGGTCTTCTTAATGCTATTTCTTGTGGTTCATTTAGTGTAGGTTCATTAGTAGTAACTTTATTGTAAGGTGTTTGATCACTTATTTGTTGCTATGGCAAATCATCATGCCGTTCAACAATTTGAGGAACAACATTAGAAAAAGTTGTTCGTAGAGAAACTTGAACTCTAACTTCTTGTATTTCTACATTTCATGGTTCTAAACTAGGGTCGGCCCTGGCCCAAGGCAACCTAGGCCATTACCTTGGGCCTCAATTTTTGAGGGGCCTAAAAAAATTAAAAGCTCGAAAATTTAACAAATAGTTCATTTCTTTTTTGAGTTGGGTCCTTTATTCTATATAAAAAACACGACTAAATAACATGATTGACTAAATAAAAGGCTCAAAACACTTGGACACTTACATTATTAATGAGCTTAATTTTTTTTTCAAAAAAAAAAAAAGGAAAGTTACATATTTANTAATTCAAAAAAAAAAAACTAATTTTTTTAAATAAAAGTTAAAAATAATTTATTTATTTTAAAATGGCTCATTTAATTTTTTAAAAATAATATAAAAAAATCAATTTGAATATAACATGAATGATATTAAAGAGATCAATACGCTTCTATAAAATTATGTTTAAGAGTTTCATAATAATTTGTCGCCTAAGGTCTCGAATATCTTAGAGCCGGCCTTGTTCTAAACTCCCACTAACTTCTCAATTTCAATGAACCTAATACGTCTAGTTTCAACAATTTTAGTACTATGGTTAGGATAATAAAATCTATACCCCTTTGATTTTTTTTTTTTGGATAACTAATGAAAGATCCACTTATTGTTCTTTAGTCCAGTTTCTTTTCACGTGGATTATAAATTCTTACTTCGCAAGACAACTCCAAACATGTAGGCGCCTTAAACTGAGTTTTCTTTCGGTCCACAATTCAAAAAGAGTCTTTGGAACTGCCTTACTAGGAACCTTATTTTGCAAATACATAACAATCTTTAATGTATATATCTACAAAGAAATGGGTAAAGAAGATTGCTTAACATACACCTAACCATTTTTATTAGAGTATAATTACGAGTTTGCTACACCATTTTGTTGTGGTGCGCGGCATAGTGTATTAAGAACATATGCTATATCTTTCAATAAATTTAGCAAATGGACCAAAGTGCCGTTCAATTTCATCATACTTTCCATAATATTCACCACCTCTATCACATCTAATAATTTTCACATTTATGTCTAATCGTCGTTCAACTTCAATGATAAATATCTCTAAAACATTTACAACTTGAGACTTTTCATGTAACAAATAGACATAACTGTAATTTAAAAAGTCATCAATAAATGTGATAAAATTCTTTTTTCCACCAAATGATGAAACATCAAAAGGCCAAGAGATATTGGTATATATTATCTTAAGAAGCTGCATGCTTCTTATGGCTTCTTTCATTGTGTGTTTGGTTTGTTTACCCTTAATACAATTCAGACAGGATTCAAGATCAGTAAAATCCAAGTCATGAAGGATTTCATTCTTTACTAATCTTTCTATCATTTCCTTGGATATATGACTCAAGTGTTTATGCCACAAGTTAGCATATCATTCATTCATTAAACCATGTTTAGTACCAACATTATGATGCAAGATTAAAAGAGTCTCAACAAAGAGGTTATTGAGCTTGAATTTATATAAATCATCACAAAGAATAACGGAACTAATAAGATGATTTTGTTTAAATAAACTTAAACATCCATTTTCATCACTATAGAAATATCCAACAGTATCAAGTTTCGATAAGAAAAACTAAATTACGAGAAATAAAATGTACATAAAGAGTTTGAAATAAATCTAAATGATGTCCAGTATCGAAAATCAAACAATAGGTTCCAGTGACTTCGACTGGAACTTTGACTCGATTGCCTATGATGACAAAATTCTCAATTGGGTTTATGGTCTGGATTGAAAGGAATCCTTTCATCGTATTGGTAACATGAATGGTACATCAAGAATCAATCCACCAAGTATTACAAAGAATTTCTATCAAATTAGATTCGAAACATACATAAGAAATAAAATTACCTTTATTTTCGAACCATGCCTTACGTTCAGGCAGTCCCTCTTATGCTGCCCAGGTTTATGACAAAAATGGCACATATTTTTGTGTTCCTTATTTGTGGATTTGGACAGAAGACTCGTTTATCTTCAGTGGTCCTTGCTTAATGTCATTTCCAAATTCCAAACCTTTTCTTATATTTCTTTCTAACTCGTTGATGACTTACAAGATAAACATAATGAGTTCCTTGATTCTTAAGCCTTGTCTCCTCTTACACGAGCATATACCGTGCAATTCATTCACATTCCATTTGTGCTTTAAGGTATTATGGTTCATACGAAATGGACAATAATCAGGAGGCATGGAGTTCGTGATAAACTATACTCGAAATTTCTCATCCACAGTCATTCCAAGAGTCTTAAGTTTTGCTGCAATATTATTCACTTCAACAACATGCTCATGCATGGCACGACAACTATCAAATTTCATTGAGGTTAAGGTATTCATCGTGTGCTAGCAAATCACTTGTCAGCTGTTTGGGAACGTTCTTCTACAAATTTTATGTACTTCTCAGCAATCTCAATTTTAGGGATAGTGAACTTGATATTCCTCGCTAAGGTCATCCAAATAAACATCATGCATAATATATTTGATCTTTCCCAAACATTATGGAAATAACTTTCATCATAAATGCTCTCATCAGTGAGATCATGAGGTTTCTCAACTTAAAGTGCCAAGTCCAAGTTCAAAATACCTAAGTTAAGTTGGACTTGTTCACACCAGTAAGAGAAATTGAATCCATTGAGCAATAGTACAGATGAAGCATACGAATGTAGAGAAACGAGAACAAATATTGCAAAAATATATAATGCTCTACCATTAACGTTTTGAATTTTAACTTAAATACTTGAATTCATATTCAGATAACATAACATTAAACGTATATTGTAGTTCTACTTTGAGTGATAATACATTATATTATCGTAATAAACATATTTCACTTAATTGGTAATTAAATGTACTCCAATCAAACATGTCTGATATGTTTGGATGTACAAAATGCATCAAACTAAGTATATCAATTAAACACGATATTATTTGATCATCATTTGGGCGATCCATAACAATTTTATAATTTAAATGTCAATATATACTTGACAACAATAATCCTAATATCATCTTCATTTATAAGCATTAAACTATCAAGAGTAATTGATAAATAAATTATGCAATTTAATGTTCGTATACCATAAGGTTTGGCCACTTTGATGACTTAACAAACAACATTAACCGAACATTAATTACATAAATATAAAATTTATCACTTAATGTATCTAGTTATTATCTTGTTTATTCATATATCACACGTTTTCATTTAGCCACAAAACACGCAATAAATCCATCACTTGACTATTAGCATTTTTGAGCAATAAGCAGAACATATGTTGTCATAATCAGAGGCGAATTCAGGAATTGGACCCAGCACGGGCGGAAACCGTTGACCATTGACAATCAACTATCATAATAGCCGAAAATATAGTTCAATAAATATATAAATGCACTAAAACGTAAAAAGTATATACATAGACATGGTTTAATTGAGCCAAACATCTTCACCGTTCATTTTTTTTTCATTTACCCCTAAATCCTAATTTCCTAACACCCTAAATTTCCAAATCACATTTCACAATACACTTATGCACTTTAGCGTGATCTCGCTCAGTAGCACATTCAAAATTGCATAATCTAGGAATGCACATCAAGAATTCAAATAATCCGAGCACATAATGAACCAAAAAGATATTAACTGAAAATTACTTTAAAGCAAGATTCCAGGGATAATATAGCTTCAAGCTTCGGGAATATCAACCAAAAAAGAGAGATCAAAAAATCCTACTTAACCTGTAAGCAAAACTGTACCACCTGCCCCTTAATCTTCTTCTCTACAATCTTAGACACAAGCTTCACCTTGACAACAACAAGCTGGGCCGGTGACAGCATCCCCTTGCCTAAAATCTTGAAGAAACCAAAGTTGGTCACATCAACCATGGGCACAGCAGAGCCCTTCTGAGCTTGTGCTTGTGCCTTGACTTAGAGAGGTACAAGAGACCAAAGCTTGTCGATGTTGACGGTGGGGCAGTCGCCAAAGAAACACTTGTCCAAACTCACAAACAAAAACTCTTCGAAATCTCACAAAAAACTACAAATCGCAATAGAGAAGACTCCATAAATCTTACCTTCAAAAGACATCAATCTCCAAATGACCCGCAAAGTGGAATTCCAACCAAGGAAAGTAAAAATTCAACCTCAAGCCCAAAAACTCATAGCTCCACCGCCACTGGACCACCGCCTGCGTAAGAAACCCCAAGTTGTGGCCAAGCCCCAAAATAATTTCGTGCCCCTCGTGTATCGTCGCGTCGTCTCCAAGAGGACCACGACTCCAAGTTTCCAACTCTCCTCTCAACCGGACCAAAGCAAAAGAATGGGATTGGGATATTGGATTTGGTATTTTGGTTAATTGGTTTGTTGTGGCTATTGGGTTGGGCTCATTGATTGGGCTTTTTTTTAAAGAATGCCCAATAAACAAAATTGCTTCCACTTCTGGCTCTAGCTCGGTCCAACACTCCTCCTTCTTCTGTTCTTCAACACTTGCAGCCGACAGACAGTCTGAATTCTGAAACTTTCGGCGGACCCAGTACAGGCGGCCGCGGGGGCTGGCTAGGTGCTATGTCTGCCCCTGGTCATAATCATAATTTAATTAACGGTTGCGTTATATGTAAATAACAACTTATATAATGATTTAACAATAGAAATGTGATATTTAATTGGATCAAAATCTTATCAATGAAAAAACTTCTCCACCTACAATTTAACACCCCGTCATTATGTAAAATATTATGTAAATAGTTATGTACTAGAAATATTTTTCTTTAATTAATTGTGCACACATAAAATTGAAAATCAGCGTTTTTAAAAGTTTGACTAGGCTCGAAACTTGGGCAAAACGCTTCACTTCGCCCCTAGACGCTTTTTTTTTTTTTTTTTTTCAANAATTTTTTCCTTCATCTTTTTCGTCTTTTCTAGGCGCGCTTCATTATTTTTTTTATTTTTTTAAAAGTTTTTTATTTGACTTTATCTTATTAATTTTTCATTTGACGTTAATTTCAAGTTTTTAAACGATTTTATCTGTACAAAATTTAAAAATGACTTATCTAAATAACTAAATAAAATTTAAGTTATGATACTATCTACATCATGTAATTATGATCCCGAGACTCGTTATTTTGCTACAAACTTGAAAAACATGTATGAAGTTACAATAAATCTATAAAGTAGGACTTGTATAGTTGAAAATTAAAATTATGAAAAATATTCTAATTTTTGCATTTCGAAAACTTGGAAATTGTATTACTAATGGTAAGAATTATTAAGTAAATATAATATTTTATAATTTTAGAGGTTTGATATGTATTATTTAAATTATTAAATAATTTTTAAAATGATCAAGAATTTAAAATAATATTAAAAATAAGAAAACGTTTTTTACATCTAAATCTTGTCTAAATTTGCTTAAACTCATAAAGCTTGAAATTTTGTCACCACTTCTAATCACACTTTATTATTTAGGACGTTGTTGAAATCCCATATGATTATCATATGTTATAAATCATTATGCCCTTGACCAACACTACACAATGGACGGCTGGAAGTCATTCATGAAAAACGAAGAAATCAATCTATTTTTTTCAACCAATCATAATTTCAAAATCTTGAGAATCATTAATTTACATGAAAAATCACTTTGTACTTTTCGGACGACAACTAATTCACGCTTCCTTGTTTATGGACTCTAATTCACGCTTTTTGATGAAATTCAGTTCAACAGTTGTAAAAAATATGCAGCAGCGGAACATTTTATTCTAATTTTAATCCTCAATATATAAATTTATAAGAAATAATTAAGAATTAATAAGCGAAAAACAGAAATCTTTAAAGGAAAATTAAGGATTTCCTAACCTTGGCTCTAATACCACACGAAAACAACTAAATCATAGTACTAAGATCTTTAGAATTTTATTATTTTCATATATATATATATATAAATTGATCAAGAAACATATATTGATCCATAACAATTAATCAGAAGATTTGAATTTGCAATAAAAAAAAAAAGAGGAATCAAGAAATTGTTCTCTTTTCCTCTCTATAATTTAACGTTCACCTTCACATTTATGGACTGAGAGAGACAGTTTCTATTAAGCCTCAAAACAACCAACTTTTCATTAAAGTGTACAGTTAAGAAATTGTCACTTTTCAGTGGATCAATTAGATTTTAGCAAATATAAAACTACTTATATTAAACTTTTAATAATATTACACGAGGCCACACATTGCAAGAGTAATTGGCGTGGAATATTGATTTATTGGTACTGCAAAAAAGAGACCATATTATCTATCTATTAAGGGATAAAATTTCACATCAAATAAAGATGAAAATATTGACCAACTTATAAATGTTTGTGCTACTCCTCTTAATAAGGTTGATATTTTAAGATGGAATCCAAAATTTTAACATGATATCAGTGCCCGTTAAACTCCAACGAGCAATTCGATTCGATTAAGACTCAAAAAAATTGAGCACACAGATTTCAAGATTGGTCTGCTCAAACGAGTCACCATCTTGCGGGGGCATGTTAAAGGATAAAATTTCACATCGAATAAAGATGAAAATATAGATCAATTTATAAGAGTTTGAATTACTCCTCTTAACAAGGTTGATATTTTAAGATGGAACCTCAAATCTTAACACTATCATCAGTGGAATATTCTCAATACACGTTTCATTTTGTAAACTAAACTTAATTGGCGTGGAATGTTCTCAATATGATTCAGCAAACCATTTATAAATATGAGCCATCGGCCTGTAGAGGCTGTGTGAAAATGCTTATGTGAATGAAGCATTATTCCATTAATTATAAGTATATTTAATTAAGTGGGAACCACATTAATTTACCAAAAACAGAGAATAATTACCACCCCTCAAAGCACGTAAACTGTAAAGTTAACATTCGAGACGAACGGTCATCGTACCGTCAATGTTAATTAATTTGTTCCTTTTACTATGTTATGTTGTGCACGGACACTAACCTCTTTTCAATCATGATGGGGATGACCTCGAAAAATACAAAGAAAAAGGAAGTAGTGTGAGAGTATAAAAGTAAATAAACAAATATGCTAACTTATATATTAAGACATACAAATCTTACGTAATTCTCATTTCAGCTCAGATGTAACGACCTCAAAAAATATAAAAAAAGAAACAATATAGCGAGTAAAGAGAGAGCATGAAAGACATACAATATTATATAAACAGAGTAACTGACTAAGAAATAGATATATCTAGGTGTTCGAGCCAATTATGAAGGTAATAATTGACTAGGTAGCTGATCACAAATGCAAGTCATGCAGTCTACAAAGAAACTCATCGATATCTTGTCCGATCTAAACATCATATAAATTTTTATCTTTGGTCGAACTTGTTAACAAGTAGAATCGTTCCAGGTCTAATAAGTCCCATGAGTTCACATATATACTCTTTTATAGGCTGATCTGAACTCTCACGAATGTGCACTTGGACATGACAAGTGTCAAGGCCATATAACATCGAGGATCATGATTACTGTGATTAAAGTGCAATACAATTTGCACTCCTTGTTTCTCTAAAATATGGAAAGCTTATTGTTTTACACCATCAGTTGGAGTCAGATCGAGCCTCCTTCTATGCACTATATTTTTATCTTTATTAATAAAACAATTCTCTATGAGCGCTCGAGTGAGCTCGGTCGTCCTCCTTATGACGGTAGACTCAACTACTTGCTGGATCTTGTTTTGTATGGATATTCTGATATTAAAAAAAAAAAAAGAATCATCCAATATAGTTTAACACTATGGACATTTTTTTTCTTTTAAAATTTCATCGGGGACTTTAATGATATGCACTTTCGATGGTTAGATCATGACATCATTGACATGATGTGATACCCATAGGCTATAAATGAGAGATGCTATACCTATAGATGCATAAGCCTATCAGATGCTATACCTATAGATGCATGAGAGGGTGTAAGACTTGTGTAATGTTTTTGTTCTGTTTTCTCGGCTATAAATACCAAGAAAAATCTGAAATAGAAACATTCAGCTCCAAAACAACAAACCTCTCTCTCCTAAACACACACTCAAATTAAAGCAGCAAAGAATTACATTTACTAATTTCAT
>CAIGRQ010071378.1:0-18068 GCA_903798375.1 Fraxinus sp. D2006-0159 | reverse complement strand
ATCTAAGATAATTCTGCAGAGTAATACTTGGATTCATTGGAAGAGGTGGAATATTTTGTATTTTGTTGGAGAAATTAAGTTTTAATTATTGTTGAAGATGTTAGTTCATTCCTTAGTGGAATTCACATCAACGTAGAGATTGTTGGAATTTAGGTATAACCCGAATTCCTTTGTTGAAGTGTTTGAAGAATTCTAATTGAAGTACATCTCATGAAGAATTCAAGTTTGGAATGCTACTAGAGTCCTATATCAAGTTATGAAGATCAAATTTTTAATTAGGAGTTTGACTTGAACGAGGACTTTTGGATGGCAAAAGACACTTTTTGGAGCATTAACTCGAGGAACGGGCGCTACAATAAAATTATGGGAAGAACCCTCGGCGCCTACGCACCGGGGCTCGGGCCGGGTTGGGCTTGCAGTGAGCTTTTCGGCCCGAATGTATGTTTTTTCGCGTTTTTCTTCTCCTACTTCGTTTTGGACTTAGTTTTGGCATTCTAGTTCATCAACAACTCTACCAAGAGGTCTTGGACGTCCCCTACATATTTCCTATAAATACTANGCAGTGAGCTTTTCGGCCCGAATGTATGTTTTTTCGCGTTTTTCTTCTCCTACTTCGTTTTGGACTTAGTTTTGGCATTCTAGTTCATCAACAACTCTACCAAGAGGTCTTGGACGTCCCCTACATATTTCCTATAAATACTAAGCTCTTCTATACAATTTTATAGTGTGAGATTTATGATTACTAGCTTATAGGATCATTGTAATATTATTTTCTCTTCTCCATTATTCTTGATGCAATAAAATCTCATAAATCCTCTACCATATTCATATCTTCTTTTATTCTTGATTACATACTTATTTTACCATACAACTTCAACATCTCAATCCATTGATTGGTGTCACAACAAGTGGTATCAATCCTAATATGTAATATAACAGTATCAATTTATCGAGATAATTATTCTATTTAAATTATAGATTGCTAAATGAATGTTATTGATTTTTTTTATTCCATTCAAGACTGATTAAAAAGAAAACTAACATTTATACTTTATTTCGTCATCAATAACATATGAATCAGTCTATAAGTACAGAAAATTGGTACAGAATTGATACAGGAATTTGAAATGGACAGCAGAGATTCAAAGATGGAAAAAAAAAACACACACACACACATACACTGATGCACACGATGCTACCACAGCAGCATCCTGTACAAATTCTGTGAGTTATTCCATGTACTTAGAGAATAACTCATAACATATTTGATATGCTTGATTACATATGAGTAAATAAGATTGAGAAAAAGAAGAAGCTATTGAAATGTTTGTCCATTTTTCTATTGTGATACTATTTCGCCTCTGTTTGGCAATCATTATTTGAAATTTTTTTTCTACATACTCATTTTCATTCACACATTCACACAATAAAATATTCTATAAGTAAATTCAAAACTTTTCCCTTTTTTTAACCATATATTCTCCTAAAAATCATTATTCAAAACATTATTTTTTTTTTCCAACTTTGAAAATCAAGTTTAGAATTTATTTATACAATAATAAGGTGATAATTTCATATTTTAATATTAATAATAATGTTCTAAATTAGGAAAATTTGCAGCTGAGGTACCAAACTTTTCAGTTAGTTGCAGACTTTGCCCAAACATTTTGTTTGTGTCACCCATGGTACCAAATCTCTAAAAAATCGCAGCCCAAGTCCAAAATAACGATTTCGTTAGTTTGACCCTAAAAACCGTCAGTTGACCCAGAAATTAAAAAACTAATAATTTTTTCCAAATAAGGTAAGGGCATTTTGAACATAATACATTTCCCCATTATATCAAAAATTAAAAAGAAAACCACAACCTCCACCCCCATCTCCTTTGTCGCCAACCCCAACACCCCAAAACACAAGCCACTGGCCCAAACTCCAACCCCAACCCGACCCAGACCCGACCCGACCTGACCACGATCGATCTCCACCGACACTCCACCTGAGCTCAGAACAGTCAAGCCACTTTCACCTTTACCTTCACCTTCACCTTCACCGTCATCGTCACTATCACCTTCACTACCACCTTCTCCTTCAAACACACTTAAAAAATCCACAATCCACCATCACCACCTTCAAACATACCTCGAAAATCCACCATCACCAACTCCACATCAAATGGCGAGAAGACCCCAATTGATTCCGCCACCTCACCACCATCTCTACCTCATCATCTACAGTCAAACCACCATCACTTCACCCAAAATTAAGGGAGATTTCTCTCAATGATTATAAACTGGATGACTTTTCTCGGTAGTTTTCACCTTTACCAAACAAAAGCAATACCTCAATGGCTACCGTACCTAAGGATGGTACATCACCTGCCACGAGATTCTTGAAAATCCCAACAACTTGTTCCCCAAATTAGGACTTGATTATCTTTTGGGAGCCACTGATAGCAACTTTTGTTCATCTGCTAGATCCAGATTTGAGGATCAAGTTTCATCCATTGCTAAAAGAATAAAAATTGAAGATCATTCTTGGAGCCTTGACCAAGTGAAATCTCAAGGTCTCCCGGGCTACGATTGGAAAATGAAGGTATCTGTCGGAGCAAGAATTAAGGGATATTTCTCTCAATGGAAGAAGAAAGTGGTTGAACCTTTTGCGATTGCCTTCACCTCCACATTCAAACATGCGAGAAGACCCTCAATCGCCTATACAACATTGGACGAATTTAAGGTTTTGGCGCAAGATGCTGGGAGGTTGTTGTTTTATTTTTGGGGTGTTGTGGTTGGTGAAGAAGGAGATGGGGGTAGGGGTTGTGGTTTTGTTTTTTGTTTTTTAAATTCTTGATATAATAGGAAAATGTATTATGTCCAAAATGCTCTTACCTTATTTTGAGAAAATTATTAGATTTTTAATTTCTGGGTCAACTGACGATTTTTGGAGTCAAACTAATGGAAACCGTTATTTTGGACTTCGGGTGCGATTCTTTTAAAGATTTGGTACTGTGTCTGCAACTAACTGAAAGGTTTGGTACATCGGTTGCAATTTTCCCTATAAGTTAAATTATATTTTGCTTCTCCACGCAATCATCCAACTTATATTATCACAAATGATTATTGACATTTTTATTCGCATGTTCAATATGAAATAATGCAATAACAATAAATAAATAATATATTTCATTTACCATAGAACATATTATTTTACAATAGCAAAACTATACTATATGGGCATGCAACCTTACATTTATTTCCTGTCACTATATAGAAGAGATGTGTCATTTCTTAATAGCAACCAAGAAAAAGCTTCTTGGTTTTCATAGGATGTATCTAAACTAGACTCGATTTCTGAAGACTAGCTTCTTTATCCTCATTCTTAAAAGTCTCCTCTTAGGATTCCCATGGAAAGCACTTCCAACATGTTGAATAACAAGCTTCAATGTTCTGGCACCATATCCAAGGAGTTCAACTGCTGCATCACTCACCTAAATCTTCATCTTCTAATGTGCTCTCTTCTTTTATACCAGTGCCAACTATAACCTGGCAATATTGCTAATCTGTTTGCGGTCAAGAGGCAGGATTGTCGACACGGTTCATGAACTCGGGCGGAAAATTAATCTTGCAACCCTTATTACCCTCTTCTTTATAGTTTCATAAGCCATCTCCTTGGGCAAGGTATCATCATCCGTGTTAAGTATATATTGTGAACCCACATTGATGTCATGATGATTACAGTATTGTTGACTCATAGTGCGCTCGTAGCGAATCAGTTACTCTACCATCATCCAGGATTTGAAGGAACACGTTAAATACATCAAAATGAGCATTTTCTATAATGACCCGAGTCTCTTATCCAAGTCGTTAACTTACGTACTGTTCACTTTGGGTAGGCATATGTCCACTTATCCCTTCACTGCTTTCTATCGTGTCCCCTAAGATTTAAATCCAAGACCTCTGCCTAATGAGAGACGTAAGTTGAATTCTGATATGTCAAATTGATACTAAGATTCAACTTAAGTCTCTCATTAGGCAGAAGCCTTGAGTTCGAATCCTAGGACGCGAGGGGTAAGTGGGTATAAGCCACCTAAAGCGGACAGGTGTAACGACCTGAGTCTCTATACCCAAATCGTTAGCTTACGTACTGTCCGCTTTAGGTGGGCATGCCCATTTACCCCCTCACGGCTTTTTATCGTGTCCATGATTCGAACTTAAGACCTCTGCCTAATGAGAGATTTAAGTTGAATCCTGGTACCAATTGTGAGGGGGTAAGTGGGCATAGGCTAACTCAAAGCGGAGACAATACATAGACTCGGGTCATTACATTTTCATTCCCATCAAACATAATAACTGCAGATGGCCACCTCTGAAAAATAATGTGAACTGCCCTCCTTCATATCCAACGAAACCTTGGGGCTCCAATCAATTGTGGGACTGCATGTTTTTCCATGTACTAGCTCATATCGATTGGTACAAGATCTTCTTCGGTGTTGAACATAAAGGAAGGAATTGCCTTTGCAAGCTCCGTCTTTTCAACAACTATAGGACCCATGAACATGAGTAGGACGATGGGGATCTGATGCATAGTGAAGCGATAAAGATTCAACGCACGCCTAAAGATCTGTTGATTCTGAAAATATTGGATGTTTAGGGAGTCTAAGATCGTTGATTCTTCACAAAGAATGTCGAAATTCGACAATTATATTAGAAATTTCTCAAATTCAACTGAAAATAACGACAACCTACAAAGTTTTTAAATAGCAATTCTAAGTCTCTTCCTCCAAATGCAACAGCTTCTTCCTCTCCAATCGTTGTAGTTTGGAAACAAGAATACTTGTCCATTTACTAACAATCTCGGCAATATCTCTACCAGTAACTTCTTCTTCTCTATGCCTGGACTTTCCAGACTTCTGCAGTTTCAAGTTGACGCTGCAGAAAGTTTAGGCTCCCATACTTCAACTCAGCAGCACAGTTGAGATAATACTCCTCAGCTTGCTGGATCTCTACATTTACTCTGTCAATCTCTTCCTTGATAGAATGTATGCTTGTCATGACAGTTTTTTCATGCTCCCACTGCTCATTCAGCTCATCTTGTCCCTGCTTCAAGAGAGACAATTCTGCCTCAAGGCGATTTAGCCTATCTTTTGATGCTTTATCAGTGTCATTGGTAAGAGATAGCCTTTCCATCTCAAGTTTCAGAACAGCACGGTTAATTTCAAGGGCAGTTGGTTTTGAAGTAATCTCCATTTTCAGTTTAGCTGCTGCTTTGTCAACAAGCTCAGTAGCTTTGTCAAGTAGGAAACGTCCACTGATGTAGTGGTTCGATAGAATTGGAGCTTCAACAAGGGCACTGTCTGAAATGCAGACTCCAGCAGCTCGTACTTTTCACGCAGTCCACTGAGAATAGAGATGGTATCATCCACTGAAGGTTGATCAACATAAATTTGCTGGAACCAGCTCGCCATGGCCTGATCTTTCTCAATATACTTATGATATTCATCCAGAGTGGTTGCACCAATGCATCTCCACCACCAAGCATAGGCTTCAAGAGTTTGCCAGCTTCTGTTGCACCACAGGTAGCACCTGCACCAACCACTGTGGATCTCATCAATAAAAAGGATTATCTGGCCACCCGAATCAGTAACTTCTTGAACACATGCACCACTGGTAGCACCTGTACCATACTCTTTCTTGAACTCCTTGGCTCGCTGTATACGCCCTTCTAGAAGTTTTCCTAACATTGTTCCAGCATCTTATCTCATCTCTCTAATTATTTTTGGACATTCCTCATATCACCTTGAATTCTCCAGTCCTTAGTCCACCACCATTAGTAATGTCTAGAATTATTAAGTCAGTTAATAACCTACTTCACGACCTATAAATATGAGATTTTGGTGCATGTATTCTATGTATAAGTGGAGTGATTAGAGATTGTGGACAGATAGAGTGTGTATTTGGGCACCGTGAGATTTAGTGCTGTGAAGTGAGTGAGCTTTCATAAAATATTAAATTGGGGGGAGGAATTAGTGTCTCTGTTACCCAATTAAAATTGCACAATTGATTTTTTTTTTTTTTTAATAAAATATTTTCTGTGGGTTTAAACTCAATGTCTTCTGTATTGAAATGCTTACATACCACAATCTGCTTAGGTACTGAAGATTCTCACTTAAAGCTTTTACAAATATTGCACACATGCCGACTCATTTCCTTGAATCTTGCAGGGACCATTTATGACAAGGCCTTCATGCATGACAGTAGGATTTTACTTTGTGAATTTCATTGAGTGGTAAAACTAAAAATTCTCCCCTTGTACCAGGGATGCTCTTTCATGTGCCTTATCTCTGTCCTAAAACCTCGCCCCTTTTCCCCCTCTTCTCCAAAACCTCAAAATCACTATTTCTCCATAGTAAATCATTTTCATACCTCCGCCACTACCATTCCCCCGTGAAGAATAATGCCAAAAGCCAACACGGAAAGCCTCTTTCCATGACCAAAATGACAACCCAATTGTCCACCTCGGCAGCTCTCCTTCAAAATCCCAGAAATTCAGTCCCCCAAAAATCAAAGAAAAAAGCCCTATACGAGGCCCCAGAAAGTGTACTCCGCCACAAGCTCAACCAGTGCTCAAAACACGGTGACTTTTGCGAGGCCATTCGCCTTTACAATGAGGCAAGGACGAGTAATATTCAACTCAATGTACATCATTATAATGTATTGCTTTATTTATGTTCTCCAAATGATGATGGTAGTAGGCAGGAAGCGGATAATTTTGTAGGTTTGGAAAAGGGCTTTGAGATTTTTAAACAAATGCGGTTGGATAAAGTGGAGCCAAATGAAGCTACATTTACCAATGCTTCTAGATTAGCAGCAACTAAAAAGGACCCAGAAATGGCTTTTGAGTTGGTTAAGGAAATGAAGAATCATGGAATAGTTCCAAAGTTGAGGTCCTATGGGCCGGCATTGTTTGAGTTTTGTGAGAAGGCGATGGCTGATAAGGCGTATGAGGTGGATGCCCATATGGTGGATAACAAAGTCTCAGCCGAAGAGCCTGAGCTTTCAGCACTTTTGAGGGTTAGTTCTGATGTCAAAAGGGAGGAGAAAGTGTATGAGATGGTTCATAGGCTGAGAACCACTGTGAGGCAGGTGTCTGAGGAGACTGCAAGTGTGGTGGAGGATTGGTTTAGGTCGGAGACGGCGTCGAAGGTTGGAGCAGAGAATTGGAATGTAGAAAAGGTGAAGGAAGCAGTTGTGAAAGGAGGGGGTGGATGGCATGGGCAAGGGTGGTTGGGGATAGGGAAATGGAGAGTGGCGAGGATCCATATGGATGGGACTGGGGTCTGCCAATTGTGTAGAGAGAAGCTTGTTTGTATAGATATCGATCCCATCGAGACACAGAATTTTGCAAAATCTTTGGCAAAATTGGCTAGCGAAAGAGAAGCGAAAGCTTGCTTTTCGCATTTTCAGGTATGGAACTTGTTCATTTTTTTTCCTGTTGCTAAGGATGATTTTTATGTGTACATATATATAAAGATTTGGTCTTCGGTACTTGTATAATTTGGGTTCTGTTTAATATATTTGCCCGGTTAGTCATGATTTTGTCATCTGGAATATTGTTTCTATCTTGTTCTAGAATTGAAAATTAGTTATGATAAAAATCTTCTGGCAGTTGGCATGTCTTAAACTTCATTGGTAAATCTTGAAACTGCAGTGGAAAGACTGGTACAGTGGTACATTTTCAATTCGGAGAAATTCGTATGGTAGACTTCGGAACAGGAGACTTTTGTCCAAATCAAGCAATCAATCCAAAGGGTTAAAATTGTTTCTTTGAATACCTTTTCTATTGTCTTCTACTCTTTCCGGATGGCCTCTTAATTTATAATGAACATTTTACACCCATTTGATGCCAATAAATAAATTTGGTGAAAAGTTGATTTTTGATATGACATTTTATTTTTGCGCTCCGAACAGATGGCCAAGATTTGTTGTTGTCAAACCATGTCTTTGAAGTAAAGGGCAGATTCGGTTACTCTTTTTGAAAATTGAACACTATTTTTGAACGTCCAGAGAGGCAAATTGAAGTATTCAATAATAAAAGGAGTATGCGTGTGTTTGTGTGTGCATACACATTTATTTATGGAAGCAGACTAGCTTGATAAATGCAGCTGCATTATCTGTAGGAGAGAATTGTGATGGTGCTCAATTATTGAAATATCATGGGAACAAAGGACAAGAAAATCATTGAGAATTTTGAGTATTGATTACAGCCAAATTTTAGTAGGATTGCATGTTACAGAGCCACATGCATAAAGCTGGACAATGATATCGTAAGATGTTGCAATCTGAAGCTTTAAAAGTCATTTTGACATCAGAATCATGTCCGGCATATTTTTTTATAGCAACTGTTTTTATCAGAAAGTCATGCCTGCAATTGTGACTGCATTAATTGAAAATGCATTTATAGTATTGGTCAGTGCAATATCTTTTTTATGCTTCAGGCGTTTCATATTGAAAAGAGATTGTCAGTCTAAAGCAAATGGTGCACTCTTTCAGGAATGGATTCAACGTCATGGTCCATTTGATGCAGTGGTAGATGGTGCTAATGTGGGCCTTATTAATCAACATAATTTCAGTTTTTCCCAGGTAATGTTAACTTCGGCTTTTCCTCTCTGTGCTCTGTGAGTAGCATTCTATCCCGTTGAACACTAAATTTGAATAAATAAATGTGTCCACTCTAACTGTGTAAACTCTTAGACGCAGTAGTTCAACATGGTGTTTGAGTAGGCAAAGTGATGCGGACATCGCCGATACTTAATTTTATTTTATTATTGGGTTTTATCAGTTGAGGTTTATTTTATTGTTATTGTTATTGTTATTGTTATTGGGCTTGTCTTAGTTAATTTTTATTGGTGCTGCATCACAAAGGTCCAGAGTTCAAATTTTGTCGCTATCCATTTATGGAAATTTTGCTTATGTTGGGCCTCACGATGAAAATAAGTCTTGCCTAGAGGCAATTTTGAAGGCTAAATATAAATAAATAAATGTGTCCCTTTGCGGACAGCTTAAGCTTTTAGATGAGATGGTTCAACGTCTCCCATCCATCTTTTTCTGTCTCTTCTACCCTGTATCTCTCGTTTTGCTCCCTTGGGGAAGGGTAGACGGATGAAAATTGAAATCAAAGAAAGGCATAAGTGAAATGTAGATTAAAGTTATGAGTACTGTATATTTGGTAATCTTTAAACTTATAAGTGTACAAGAAACTTTTATTGGTTACCTTTCTTTGTAGCTCAAGCATGTTGTGTATCACTTGCGTAAACTGAGCCCTTCAGGGAAACTGCCTCTTGTTATTCTGCATAAAGGCCGTGTAACTGGTGGTCCTGCACAGCACCCTAACAACAAGAAGTTATTGGAAAGTTGGAAGAAGGCTGGGGCACTTTATGTTACCCCTCCTGGTTCGAATGATGATTGGTACTTGTACTTATTCAATCACCTAATTAGATTTGTTCTTTAAGCTTAAATATTTCCTGCCTTTTTTTTTTTATTTGTTTAGATTTTCTCCATCTATTTTTCCCGTGGTCCCTTTGACACCTTTTGTTCCTTGCTCTTCTCTTGGTTGCTCATATGTCATTTAGAACCTCTAAGTTTTTAGCTATGAAGTGTGAATCGCAGTCAAACTATGCAACCTATCTTTTTCCATTCTGTTTCCCCAGGTATTGGTTGTATGCTGCTGTTAGCTCCAAGTGTTTGATGGTGACAAATGATGAGATGAGAGACCACTTGTTCCAACTGCTAGGCAATAGTTTTTTCCCAAGATGGAAAGAAAAGCATCAGGTATCATTGTTTTGTTTATATTTATGCATTTTATTTTTACTTGATCGCCAAATAAGAGAAGATTCATTAATAATTATGGTATTCTACTTCGTTGCTGCACTTTGATTATTGATTCTTGCAGCAATAGGATTAAATGATGCTTAATGTTTGCCTGTGAGTTGTGAAAATGTCACGTAGAGGCAGAGCGTGCGACGCTATTGGATGGTGGCTAATGATAATGCTACATGTACACCCAGGTTTACTACCTGGGTGACAGAATGTAGAGGTGGCAGCTCTTGATTGGTTGGTGGAATTTTATTTTTTTTGGTCCACCAACCAATAAAGAGTTGTCACCTCTGCATTATGTCACCCAAGTGATAAACCTGGGTGTACATGTAGCAGAGCTCCTAAATGGATACAACAGTAAATGATATTGGGACACCATAATTCTTAAAAATATTGAACAGAATAATGCAATGAGGACATGATATTTGTGAAGTAGATAAATCCAATGTCCGACTCTATTGAGTTGAGCATGTAGGTATTGTTTTGGCACGTCTTTATCTGTGGATAGATATTTCTTTTGTACAATGTTATACAGTTCAGATGGGCACTTTAAATACATGTACAGCATTTGTCGTTCCCTTGCATGTTGGCAAGTGTTCCTAAGCACCAGGTGACTTGGCATGCTACAAATGGTGCTAGCTAATCCACAGTGTCAAACGCGTTAATTCATTGATAAATTCGGCATCTTGTTGGTGTCTATCATCGACTCATCATGTTTCAGGTCTACTCATGTTACTTGGGATGGGTTGCCTCGAAGTAAGAAATCTAAACATCTTGTATACTTACACGGTCTATAATGCACTGAAGGCCTAGTTCAAAAACGTTTATGCAATGTAGATTTGTACTTGTGGATTTGAAATCCACATTTCCAACTCCTCCAATCAATTGGGGCCCTAAAAGTAGTTTCTTAGATGAAAATGTTCATCTTTTCATTCTTGTGATTCTACTGAAAATTGGCAGGTCCGATTAACGCCTTCCATTGATGGACTCCAGTTCCGCATGCCTCCACCTTATTCAATTGTCATTCAGGTTAGTGACATACCAATAACGTTACATTTGTAAAACGAACTTTGGCATTTTGATGATGTCTTGTGCCTGAATTCTCATTTTTGCTTTACAAAACTCATATGTAATGCAGGAGTCTGAACAAGGCAGTTGGCACATTCCAACTGTAACCGGAGACGATGTTGAGACCCCAAGACAATGGATTTGTGCCACAAGAATAAGGGAACTGAACTGAGACAGATAATTTTCTACTTTTAAACTTCATACAGAGGATTAGATGAGCAAGGTGAAGCCTGGGGCAAGTAATCTGGTCGATTGAGGATTTGTCTATTGAAAAAGGACATCTGCATTTCCAAGTCATGAGTTGTAAAATCATGTTATTTTTGTGGAGACATTCTTGGAGTATCCTCCATAGTGGAAGCATTAATTTCCATTTTTTTAAACATAAATGGGAACAATAATGGGGTTTTTAAGGTGAAGCTGAAATTTGGATGGGCAGGCAGAATGAACCCTCCCCTACCCCAAAAACCAACATAAATTATGCTTGTCGCGGTGTTATCTTGTTTTGAAGTGGTGGAGAGTTATACTCTTAGTACACATTACTAGACGTACTTTAATAATTCGAATACTATGTTATAATTCCTAGTCCCTACCAAAATACCGTGACGGTATATTCATAAAACATTGAACTTATTATTTTTCTTTTCTAATATTTTAACATATAAGCATTCCGTCACTTTTTAATGCTTGGGAAAAAAAAAAATCGAAAACAAAAATTGTATTGATTTTAAAAATGTGGACTGATTCATGAAACACGATGTAACTTTGAGATTTGACATCAAGATTTTTCCTTGTTTAATATTATGTATTTTATTTATCTTAAAATTTAAATAAAATAATGGATTTATAATCTTACGCTTTATTCTTTTTCTTTTTAAGAAACATTTAATAGACTTTAAATGAGCAATAGCGGAGTCAAAAAAAAAAAAGGAAAATGAGCAATTGGAATAATTTCCCCTTGAAGAACAAGTAAAAAGAAATTCAAACATAATAATCTTACACCATATAATTCCCTTATTGACATTTGGCCCTCAATCATATTTTATGGATTTCACAACTTTCCAATCACATATTCACCAATTTTTATCAAAATCGGTTAAAAATCTTATTTTTATTTCCATCAAGCAACTTCTTACAATTGACAATTCACAAATATCTTTAAGGGCATGTTCGGTAGAGATTAAAATTGAAAAATTAGTCGTTATTGTTGACTTTTATTAGACGAATGAGATCCAATAACGACTATATTTTCAATTTTAATTGAATTTTGAACTATACCGAACACGCCCTAAAAAGGAAATGACAAACCCACAACCGACCAACGTGCTCTTCTCAAGATTCACTTGAAACAAATCATTTATGTTATTTTGAATTTTACTACTTGTAAATAATGGGTTACTTAATATGACATATAGTAAGATCCTATTATTTTTCCTTCCTTTTATTTACGTAGCCATGCTATAGATTTTGATACATTGATTTGCACCTTGTTTACAGTCGTGCATGTTAACAGATTTATATACATTGATTTTAAAAATGTATTTTTTAATCAATTGTTAGATTTTTTACACAAAAAGTGTCAATCAAAGTGTACACATTTGAACGTACAATTAGTCTTTTTTTTATAGAAAAGTTGTATATGAAAAGTTGAATAACAAATCCGAATTATTAAAAGACGCTGTTTTTTCCTTCTCTGGACATTTCTATTTATTCTTCACTCAAAATAACATTGTAACGGACTTCGGGGTCTTTTCTGATTGTGGATGGCATAGGGTAATGGTTTATATCTCCATTTTTATTTATTTATTTGCATATTCCTTCGTGATTTTAGTAGTGTTTGTTTGTTTCTCTGTGTCTGTAATGCCTATGTTCTACGGTTTGATTTAAATACCAAAAAAACAGCTTTTACACACATTGTACACATACATCAGGGACCATCTTGAGGGAAATGTGCAATTTTGTATCGTTTACATCAGTTTGTAAATATATTTCATTACAGTAGCATTTTACTCTTTGAGTTGCAGTGGGTGGAAGACTTGCTACTACATGATGCAAAAAGAAAGATGTTTGGAAAAACGAACATTTCATACGCATGTACTTTTGTGTTTTTATACATCAGCATTTTACTCTTGTCAATTAGGATGTGTGGTAAATTTACCATTCGAGGATGCTCAATATTTTGACAAAATGAACAATTTATGCACCCTTTGCGTTTTTTGATTGGGAAATGTCAAATTGTGGCAATGGTTAGCTACATAAGCCATGATAGTGAAGCGGAAGCATTTGCTAGGTCATTATGATATTGTTAGTAGTCAACTCTGTTAAAATTCTTCTTTTTCTTTTGTAATGAGTAGATTATACTTCCATGATTAGGACTTTCATAATGTAAATGTTATTGGAGCTGAGGACATCGAAAGAACGCATTTTCAAGGACCCAGAAGTTGTATGAGTCGGAAGGTCATCAAAATTTAGCGCATGAAAGTAATTACGTTTTCCTTCTCAGAATGTGGGATTTTAGTTAATAACCGAACTGTTACAACTTCAAGCGGATAGGGACTGTCATTTTTTCAGATGGATGAATTGTTGAAGAGCAACACATTTGCAACCCATGCAGTTGCTGCTGCAGGATCTGTGTAACTAGGCACTGCTCTCTTACCCTCTGGATACTCTTAAAGTCCTTGTACAGGGTAACAGGTATGAAGTTTTCAAATAGATTTTTTGTTTGTCTGCTTAACATACAGGATGCACCCATGCATGGCCCTCAGTATCTTTCTGTCAATAGTAATACTTATATAATTCTATGGACTACAAAAAACAGGTTGGCTCTGGATCTAGGAAACAGTTATCTATGGCTCAGATTCTCGATAGAGTCCGAGCCATCTCAGGATATTCAGGTAGCTTGACAATTGCTTACTTTTTTCAAGGAATAATCACTGAAGGAGGAAATGTGGAGATTGAAAACCATTGTAATTTTCTGTTAAGAACCTCGACTTTTGGAATAGCATCAAATTATGAGTTACGGAGGGATTTAGTTTTTCATGTGCATCCGAACATAAAAGGATTGTTGAGTTGTCAAAATTAGTAAGATTAGATGATCGGAAACTGTAATGGCCTGTTTCTTAGGATTTGAGATAATAATAATAATAATAGAGAAGGAAATAACTACTATCGAAAACAAGAAAACTTGATCTGATCAAATTTCAAATATGTATAGATTTTTAATGATAGTTATGTAGGATATCTAAAAAATTGTACCTCTAACTTAATTGAAGGTATTTCAGAGTATTGCTTCGTATAGTCAAAGTTGAAAGATGGTATCAATGGTTCCTCAAGTTTATTATGGATCCTTGAGAGACAAAATCCCTCAAGGTTTTTATTTCCAATTGTTATTCTAGTCATGCATACCTATCTGCTTGTGTTTGTTAATTTACCATTTCATTTGTGTGAATGCATTAAAATTTTAATGACAAATTGGAAAACATTTTTGATTCTATAAGGTCAACTCAACAGAGTTTTCCTTCGTAAATATTGTAGGTTTATATAGTGGTATTGGTTGGTCGATTACTGGTAGAGCATTGGGCTTGGGAGTTCGCTTTGGTGTTTATGAGTTATTGACAGCATTCTACAAAGGTAAACTGTCCTTTATTTTTGTGCATTTTTTGGGTTTATTTCTGGCTTCTCTTTATGAGCTCCTGCTTTCCAGTTAGTCCTGTGCAAGGTGCAGCACTTTATTGTTATGATAAAGACACTACTCTGAATTTGTTTATGATATGAGAATGTTTTCAATCAAGAAATGGCTATTTACTGAAAGATGTGGAGTGGGTGATGAGATGGGTGCCTAAGAATAAGTCTTAGACAAAGACTTGTAATGAAGATGACCTGATACTTGTCTTTATTTTTCACCCAAAAAGTATCTAGTTGGAAAGAGGGTAAAGAAGTAAC
Source organism: Fraxinus sp. D2006-0159 (assembly GCA_903798375.1). NCBI lineage: Eukaryota > Viridiplantae > Streptophyta > Magnoliopsida > Lamiales > Oleaceae > Fraxinus > Fraxinus sp. D2006-0159. The sequence continues at coordinate 3,195 of CAIGRQ010071378.1, read as the reverse complement.
GGCCGAGTTTTCAAACCTGATTGTGGAAAGTGAAAGGGAGGTTCAGCAATTTACAGTGCTTGGGTACAATCTTTCGTGAGAGTCAAAGTCAAAGCTTCTGTCTACAAATAATCATCATTTTCTGCAAGTGATCCTAGTTATATCATTATGGAGTTTGCATGGTTATTTGCGACTCTAGGGATGCCAGAATTATCCATTGAAGAATAATCAAGCATTTGTCATGTATAAGTAGACATGTTAAAATGATTTGCACCAATATTTAAGATTTCCGGAGAAGTATCCTTCAGCATTTATTCATCGTTTACTTGTTTCACCTGTGGAGAAAAAAGATTAATGTGGCCAATCCCAAATTTTATCGTAAGGCTTAATTTGTTGATGTTGTTGTTTACATATTTTGTCACTTGCTAGTTGAAATAGCAACAAAATTAATTTTTTTAGGAAAAAAAAATTGAAATGATTTGGACACCCAAAAAAAATGCAGCAAACTGAGTCGAGCTCTGTAAAAATAATGGAATTAGTTTCCAATGAAGCATAGGACTTGAAATTTGTAGTGCGCGAAGGAGAAAATTAATCATGATGTTAGATAAGTGTGCTAAGATCAACTGAATGTGCTTTTTGGTATTCGATAGTGGCTATTGAAGCTTGTCTGTAACTGGATGCTGCAGAGGCTGTTTTTGTCTTCAAGAAGCGTGCACACGCTCTTCTCTATTGTACTTATGTTTGTTTGAAAGAAACAGATGATATCTTAATGTTGTGGAATGATGGTCTACCACTTCATGCTTCTGTTTTTTTAAGCACTCATTGGTCCATACGGGAACGATTGAATTGCTCTCGCTTATTCCTTATCAGACGGCCGTGAAGACGACTATGTGCATGTTTCTAAAGCTCTAATGGCAGGATTTGTTGCTGGCAGTGTGGAGTCTCTTGTAAGCTCTCCATTTGAACTTATTAAACTCCGTGCCCAGGTGGCTTCTGCTTCGCGCATTCCCCACCATCCATCCGTTGCTGAAATGAATGATGTTCCTCCTTTAATTGCAAGATTACTGTCTGGATATTCACTGGACATGAAGGCAATAAATAACTCGGTTGGCCTTTTGTCCACCTTGATGACTAAACATGCCAATGCAATAGATTCATTAAAAGAATATCCATGGATGATGACAGGATCTAGGCGGTCTCCACCTGTCAGTAATGTTAGAAGGCCAGCAGATGTCATCAGTTTGGAAGGATGGGGTGCTCTATGGAGAGGCCTTAGACCTGGATTAGTCCGAGATTCCATTTTTGGTGGCATATTTTTTTCAAGCTGGCAATTTTTTCACAGAGCGATGCTAGAATGGATCCCATACCCAGGTTTTTCATTTGTCGGTCTTTATTCAAGATGTTAACTGTTGACTCAACTCAGATTTAGCAGGAAAGAGTACCTCAGTACAATTTGATTTTATTCCTGGCGCAATTAAATTTTAGAACGTGAAATGTCCTGCATAAATCAATTAGTCATAACTGTCAAGACAAAGGACTAAGTTCCAGAGAAGAAATTTTGTCTGATAAGACTAAATTCTTCTGTTTGTTTGTTGATAGTTCTTAACAGACAAAAATAACTCAATGTAAGACGGTGTTCTTCTAGTGATTTGCAGATCATGGTTACCTGTGTCCTGTAGTTCACAATTCCTTGCTGTACTTGTTCACGTGAAACGAAGTGATTCGAGTATGGGAAAAAGAAGATTTTGCCTTATATAATTCCCTCAAGGAACAATATAGTGTGATCTCGAGCCGTCTGCCCTAACATCTGACACATTCCGTATTATGAAACTAACCATTTCCATTCCCGTTCACAACCATCAAATATCAACATTTCGAGAACCAGGCCATCCAGATTCAGTTCTTTTAGGTTTATAGTGTACTTTCTTCAATTCTGTTTTAACTCTAACACGAAAGCTTTGGTTAGTGGAAGTGGAAGATTTTTTTTTTTTTTTATAAATAATCAGAAACTTTCATTAATCAAATGGCAATTTTTTCACAGAGCGATGCTGGAATGGAAAGCAGTTGGAATGGATCCCATACCCAGGTTTTTCATTTGTCGGTCTTTATTCAAGATGTTAACTGTTGACTCAACTCAGATTTAGCAGGAAAGAGTACCTCAGTACAATTTGATTTTATGCCTGGTGCACTTAAATTTTAGAACGTGAAATGTCCTGCATAAATCAATTAGTCATAACTGTCAAGACGAAGGACTAAGTTCCAGAGAAGAAATTTTGTCTGATAAGACTAAATTCTTCTGCTTGTTTGTTGATAGTTCTTAACAGACAAAAATAACTCAATGTAAGACGGTGTTCTTCTAGTGATTTGCAGATCATGGTTACCTGTAGTTCGCAATTCCTTGCTGTACTTGTTCACATGAAACGAAGTGATTCGAGTATGGGAAAAAGAAGATTTTGCCTTATATAATTCCCTCAAGGAACAATATAGTGTGATCTCGAGCTGTCTGCCCTAACATCTGACACATTACGTATTATGAAACTAACCATTTCCATTCCCGTTCACAATCATCAAATCTCAACATTTCGAGAACCAGGCCATCCAGATTCAGTTCTTTTAGGTTTATAGTGTACTTTCTTCAATTCTGTTTTAACTCTAACACGAAAGCTTTGGTTAGTGGAAGTGGAAGATAATAGCAACTCTATTGAAGCCAAAAGGCAGTAAGATTTATAAAATGATAAAATATAATTATATTGCCTCCATTTTTTTGTGCAAGGTTACAGTTATTGCAGTTCGTGACTTGTATTACCTGTTTAATGAATTTCTTAGACGATAAGTGCAAATTGATTTTAAAAGGTCTGCTTGATTGACTTTTTTTTTTTTTTTATATACGTAATATTAAAATTGTCTTCAGGTTCGATGAAGAAATTGGTCCATTGTCTCCTGTAGCTGTTAGTCTAGCAGCTGGAGTTTCTGGTTTACTAGCTGCAGCTGCCTCTCATAGTTTAGACACTGCCAAAAGTCGATCACAATGCATTGTGCTCCCTAAGGTATGGTGCCATACCAAGAGAAGAATTTGGTCCACAAGTAATTTTGGTTTTGGTTTACGAAGTAAACTTCAAACCTATGCGATTCTTCAATGATTCTTTGAGTTATCGGTTCTTAGTGAATGTTAGAAAATAAAAAAAGAAGAATTCATCAGATTCTTCATTTGAATGC
>CAIGRQ010071375.1:0-10214 GCA_903798375.1 Fraxinus sp. D2006-0159 | reverse complement strand
TAAGTAAAAAAAGAAAGGTAGAGACGTTTTGCACAAAACCCGTCAAATGTAGGGACGTTGCGCCAATTACCCATAATGATTTATATACAGTGATGAAATATGATTTTGTCAGAAATTCTTCAACCAAATAAAAAAAAAAAAAAAAACTCCTTTACTCTTTTTTTGACGCCTCATTCGGATGTAAATTATTATATAACTCCATTATGCATAAGTAGCATTATTCTATTCTACCAATAATGTTTGTCTAGCTATCTGTCATGCAAAATTCCGATTATATTTTCTCTATAAAAATGAATATGTCAAAACTATTTTAATATACAATAAAATTCTCCATATTTTTCTACTATTTAGCGAGAACCACCAAATTCTTGATTATTATCATTTCTCAACATTCATGTAGAATTAATAAAAATTAAATTCTTACTCAGTTATCAATAATTAATTGAATTAATGAGTTTTGATCCATCGACTCTCATCATAAACGAGACTCGATGGTGTGTTCATCATTGCTAACAAATGCATTAACAGATATGCTTGCTTGTTGGATCCATTTAAAAAATTAATTTCGACCTACAAGACAAGTCACGTGACAGACCGCTAAGCAAGAAGCAAAGAAAAAGGTCACTCAATATCAGCTTTACACTTAGACATCACCTTTTCCACATGTGCCCCCGAGGCGATTATGACATGCCTTTAGACACTTCATTAAGAATGTTATTATTCGAGGGAAGGCGTCATGTTTTCACTGTAGTACTATTTTGAGGTAAATACCATCTTCTATGATGGGTCTCTAACACAAGCCTTGTCTCAAACAAGTGAGTTGCAAAATGCACTAATTGATTGACGTGACATTTGTGCAGCAAAGCTTCTCAATCAGAACTTTTGTACCTATGTTCGGGCTAGGGAGACCACATACATATGACGGCTATGGATTGACACAGCAGACTCATCACTATAAATACTCACACCCAGTGACATTTAAAGGTAATCAAGATTTAGAATTGCAATCTTGGTAATTCTCTCTTCAATCTGGCACATGCATTTTCGTTCATTCTCTCTTCCATGTCCAAATGTTCATCACGATCTGACTGGATCGTCGGAGTGCTTGCGCTGTCACATCCTGCTGGTGCTATAGTAACTTGCAGTCTAACGTTGGCATTTAATTGTGCAGGTAACATACGTACACATGGACGGAAGATGAGTTAAGATTTCGATTTTTTCGAAATTGAAGTTCAAAAAATTTAAATAGCACACATGACACGTCCATGTGAGCTGTGCAGGAATATTGTGGGTCACTAATCGTCTTACCAAGTTAGGAGGATTAGAATAAGGATTATGTGAAATATGAAATATCTATCAGATAAATTGAAAATAACAAGATAAAAAGAATCAACTGATCAGTAATTCACGTATGAGATCAATATATTAATCACTATATTTACTTATTTATTTGGTAATAGATCAGTAAATTAAGTGCAATTCAAAGATTTAAAATCAATTGGACGAATCAATATTTTTGTCAACCCTATGATTCTTTTCTTTTCATCTCTTTCATCCAAGGCCAGTGACACGCTAGCTACAGTAAATATTTTCAAACATAAAATATAACAACATAAAAATAAGAAAATCTTACGAAAAAAAAATATCTTAGAGATTCTAGTGAGGCCAGTGAGGTGATCGGAGTTCCGGTTCATGGAAAATGAATTCGTTCTTGGTGATCCACGAAAAGAAAATAAGTCCAAAGATTCAGTAGCTAGTGCTGGAGCACACAACTGAGTTCTTCGGCGATTATATGTGGGGATTAGACTCTACGAATGCTTAGTTGTGTCTAGACTAATTTTATAAGTTTAATCTTTTCTAGTAGACTATTTACTGGCACTTGTTGGAGGTTTTCTTTCTTCTTCCTTTTTTCCCATCTTGAAGAGTTTTTCAAAGGTTTTTTCTTCATAAATAATTCTCGGTATTTTCAGCTTTGATATTCATGCTTTAGCGTTTGCTATGGTTTACATTGTTTTCAATTCATCTAGACTTAATAATTTGTGACTTGTTGCAATTATTGTAGGTTGATTTTAAATTTTGCATCTTACATCTATTCACTCTGCTCTAGGTGTTAGTTGGATCGAATCTCGTTTATTTCACACATGGTTAGGATCTCAATCTTTTTAGTTTAACGCACTTGCATGACATCTTTTTATTAATAACAAATTAAGACCTAAGACAATAAAAGAAATATAAATCTTACACCATCGGAAGACAGAGTAAAACGATGCGTAAAATAATTACACTTCATTCGCCTTATTCCTTGTCAACATAGATCTAGTGAAGTGTTTCTCTAGCTACCAATCACGCATAATTACGGTCTTATTTTCTCTATAAAGTAAGTCCGTTAAGACAGTTTTTGATATACAAATTAGTATTCATGCGTGAACTACAAATTCTTCATTCTTATCAATTCTAAGTCAGGAGGATTAGAATAAGGATTATGTGAAATATCTAACAGATATATTGTAAATTAATTAGATAAAAAATAATTAAGTAATAAGTTAATTTACGTATGCGATCATTCAACTATTTATTTGGTAATAAATCAGCAAATTAAGTGCAATTCATGCAGATTTAAAATCAATTGGACGGATCAATGTTTTTGTCAATCACGTGATTCTTTTCTTGTCATCTTTTTCATCCGATGCTACATTATTGGATGAATAAATCATTTTTTGTTAATAAAAAATTAATGAGATGCTAATCGTGATTAAAAAATAAATAGGAATTGGTACTCAACTAATTTGCATTTTCGCTCAATAAATTAATTATCTAGTTGGTAATATATAAATAAATTAAGAGCAAATCGGATACATTTAATATTAAGTCTCCGTTTGTTTTCCATATAAATTTACTAAAAATGAGAAATATGACCGTTATACATCAAATCAAGCCTTTAAATTTGAATTTTTATCTCTTATGATATTTTTCATTTTCATTCTACAATAATACGCACCAAATGGAGGCAACTGTCCCTACTATTTCTTGTTTGTAATCATTCAATGCTAAATTTAGAAAATAAGAAATAATTACACTTAGTATACTTTATTCCTTGTCAACATACGTTTAGTGAAGTGTTTCTCTAACTATTGGTCACATAAAATTACGATCTTATTTGGCGCTCAGCTAATTTGCATATGCGATCAATAAATTAATTGCCATTCTCACTTCTTGGATTTAACAAACTAATTCATTATGCACACGTGACAGGTCCTGATTGGCTTACAAAGTCAGGAGGATTATCAGATATATTGTAAATAATTAAATAAAAAAACCAAGTAATCAGTAATTTACTATATTAATCAATATTCGCATATTTATTTGGTAATAGATGACTAAATTAAGTGCAATTCATGCGGATTTAAAATCCATGGAACGAATCAATGTTTTTGCCAATCCTGTGATTCTTTTCTTGTCATCTTTTTCACCAAATGCTACATTATTACACGAACGAAACATATTTTGTTAATAAAAAAAGAATTAGATGCTAATCGTTATTAAAAAATAATCTTTGTTGTTTAAAAAAATTGTTTGTATTTTTCCGGGGTTTAGATTCGGGCAAAGCCAAGATTTCGAACCACTTGGGGACAGATTTAGCTACAATAAAAAAAATAAAAATAAAATATTATAGGAAAAATATATATTAAAGAAGCAAACCTAATGGTGACGCTGGATAGAATAACGATTATTTTGCAAGCTGGTTTCAACAGATAATTAACGGGGAAGAAATAAGAGAAAAAACCAAGAAACGTCTTTATTAATCATTCAATAATGCGAAAATAACCCACAAGTCGGGTTAAATAGCTAGAAAATCGTAATTATCAAAATTTTACCAAAAATAGTAAAATCCCAATAATCATACCAAAAGAAAATACGAAATAAAAGAAATACTATTTCAAAAATCCGGCTCAAATCGGATTCGTAATCTATTCTAAAAAGGCAAACGAAATATTACCAAAAAAAAAAGGAAAAAAATAACTAAAATTGTGAATTCGGAAGGGAAAACAGTGGATTTTGCCCTCAAAATCGATGCAAGGCTCGGTGACCACTACGTGCGCGCCAAAAAGAGCTTTTTGAATTGGGGTCATGAACGCGATTCTGATAACCAAAGTCAAAGTTATTGCCAAAATACCAAAACATGTCAAAAAAGGGCTCCAATTAGGAAATATCATCGATTAATTGCCATTTTTCCAGTTGATCCACCAACTTATGATAATTTATCGCCATCAACGAGCTATTTGATAACTCGACTTCGCCTAAGTTGGATCCTCCTGCATCAAATGGCTCCCACCTCCCTCGGCAACTGGAGTTGACTTGTTTTAATTGGGCTACGAGATTGATTTTTTCTTGAGTAAAATAGATTCCTATTTGAGCTCCATTAAAAAGTTAGGAATCAATTTTGAAACAATAGAATGATGGAGAATGTGTAGTTAAAAAATAAAGATTTATAAGTATTGTATTGCACATTATTCTGAAATATTTTATAAGTATTATAAAAGTAATATTTGATACTGTTGACGTTGAAAAATGTATAGATGATTTTCAAGCCAACTTAAGGGATACACGTGGATTTTTACTATAATAATCAAATGTTCATCAGGGAATAATGCGGTGATTCTTCTTCCTTGATAATAAGAGATATTTGAAATATGAAAGATTGCTAGAGAGTTTGTATATGCTTGTCTCCACGTTTTTTTCCTCNTTTCAAGCCAACTTAAGGGATACACGTGGATTTTTACTATAATAATCAAATGTTCATCAGGGAATAATGCGGTGATTCTTCTTCCTTGATAATAAGAGATATTTGAAATATGAAAGATTGCTAGAGAGTTTGTATATGCTTGTCTCCACGTTTTTTTCCTCCTCCTCTTCTTCTGGGCTTTAATTCACCTTTTATAGGGGAACATATGCATACATGCTGCCTCCCCTGTCTTTTTACTGTAATTTCGAGCTGAAGAAATACAGTTACTGGAGCAATAAGATTGGTTGCCGAGCTGGATTCTGTCAGATTTCTTTTGAGCATTAATGGCAGTGGGCCCCAGCAATTAATGTGTGACTTAGAAGGGGAAGCTATTATTTTTAATTTGAGGATTATGTGGGCGCTGACGTGGGACCTTTCCAGGTGTATCTCTATGATTGATAATCCATATATCTCGTGAGTGATTCTTAATCATTATATTCCTTTTGTCTTGAAAGACTACATATGCTTCTTAAGCAAGCCACTCAAGGTTCGAGTTGACCTCACAAATTCGAGCTCACATTATCATCCCTTTGTTGGGTATGTTAATCCGAACTAAGTGACCTCAAAGGTCGATGTCAATAGTTACCCCCCAGGTCAGTGCCAACTTAGGTGAGGGACTGGCCTTCTGAAAGTAATTTGGCACAACTTCCAATTTCTGTAATATTACTCTTCATAAATGTTGAAGACACATGTCGTCTTGTGAGTTGTGAGGCAGTTTCCTTCTTCTAGAAGCATTGATTAACAGCCGTTCAATTTTTCATTTAAACGGTTCAGATCTTGTCCTTTGATATCCCCTGATTTTCAAATAACCTTTCCGCCTCTCATCCTTTTACTTTCGCACTTCAAGCTTTCCAGATTTTGCTCCACAACATTTTGGTTCAGTTTTCTTTATTCTTTCTGAGTAAGGTCGTCCTCCAAGTACTCTTTTTCTAATTAGAATACCTCTCTTTTTATAGATTTTTTTTCCCATTTTTTGCTTATATGAGTTCGGACGAATCTCTTGCAGTCCTGGGGAAATCAACAGGAAGAAGCTGCACCATCTTCATCCACCCAATCTTTTAGCCCCTCTTCTGCTAATTCGGACTGTCGGAAGTGTTTTCCCTTATTCCTATTGCTTTTTTTTATCCTCCATCTCCCCCTCCCAACCTTACTTCGAACTCACCTAAGAGTATGGAACATCGACATAAGATGAGAGAGGAAAGGGCACAAGGGGAAAGTAGTAATAGGGACCAAACTTGGGGGACAGATTCTTTTAGGTCGGTAATAACTGCTGATTCTCTAGCAGCGATTAGGGCTAAATATAACATCCCCCCTTCTGTTGAATTAGTAATCCCTTCTTCTTCCGACCGAGCTAATACTCCCATAACGGGATGTGTTGCTCTCAATACCGCCATTCTTCAGGCCGGTCTGAGACTTCCTTTCCCCAAAATTATTCGATCGTTCTTTTCCTCTTGGGGAATAGCCCCTACCCAGCTGTGTCCAAATGGGTGGAGCACCTTAGTTGCAACCTTGATTTTATGAAAGCAATTAGGTCACCCCGAACTAGATGTGTCCCAGTTCAATTCTCTCTTTTCCTTTAAGGAAGATGGGAAAAATACAGATTGGTGGTATACTAGTGTCAGGCTTAGAACAGGAGGCCCTCTAGTTTTAGATATCCCTTCATCGATTAAGGGATGGAAAGAAGAATTCTTTTATGTTTTGGAGGACTGGCAATTCCACCCTGACGAAGTGGATATGGAGGATATAGTTCCTACCCTTTATCATTCTTTTTGTAAGTAACAGCTCGTCGTGTCTTCGTACTTTTTTTTATTTGATAGGAGTCCGATTTTTCCCTTGCTTCTATTATGCAGTTTACAGACCTTGCCACCTTAGTTCGGCCATTCAGAAACGAGCTAACTCTATTCGAGCTCTTTCCAACAGAGAGAGATCTTGCAAGTTCGTGATCTCAAACGACAATTTATTCCAAGCAGGACTACTTTGAGCTTTGCCTCCAACTCCGGCACCAAGCGGACCTGTTACTACAGCTCTTGCCCCTCCTCATAAGTTAAATTAACATCTTCATTACTTCTTTTTCTTTTGACCATACCTTTATACTTCTTTTCTTGTACATTTAGGTCAACAACCGAACATGCTGAACCTCCGTGCTGCTAGAGCAGCTGAAGCTGCTAAGAGAAAGAGGGATAAGGTCGCTGCAAAAGAACAGGACCGACCTGAGGAGGTGGATTCCGAGCCTGAGGCCGTGCAGCCTTTGCAAAGGCGACGTTCAGCAGAACTGCCTGCCACACCTGCCCCTGTTGCTCCTCCAAGTTCGCCCATTCCTTCGACAATTCTTATTGTTATGGCAACGTCTTTATCCAGATCTCAGGAGAAATGCCCCGATCTGTAGAGGCCAGATGTCGAAGGCTTAGTGGGGCACCGACCTGAGATATTCCTGGATTTCCTCCGAGCTCCTTCTCCAGCAGGGAAACAGTTGCTGCCTTTCCCTTGCCTCTCTGAGAATCCGCTGTTCTTATGACAAGGAGCAAAACTTTCTAGCTGAGACGCCTATAGGAGAAAGTGTTATGTTAGTTCAGCTTCATTGTCACCGAGCTATTCTTTAGTTGACTTCAGTGGCGGACAAGGTAAAACTTTTTTTTTTTTTAAAAAACTTTTTGATAAGAGTTACTTTATTTCATTAAACATTCTAACTTGAATTTTGTGTTCCCCAGGTTAAGGCTGAGCTTGATTCGGTACTCGAATTCAAAAGTCGAGCTAATAAACTTTTTGTTGAAGTCGAAGCAGAGAGGGCGGCTTTTGCTGAGGAAAGGAGGATGAGGATCATCTTAACAAGATGGGGGAATAGCTTAATGCCAGCCTCACTATAGAGCACAAGCTAATGGATGATAACAAAGCTCTGCAGATCTGAGGTGAAAAGGCAAATGCCCGAGCTGAGAGTGGGAAAAAACTAGCTGATGAAGTAGTGGCTCAGGCGATGGCCATTAGGAAGGAGACAGAGCTGAAGGTCTCCAAGGCCGTAGAGGCATGGAGGGCTTCTCCGACTTTTGATGCCATAGCTCAGAAAGCGTATGTCCTGGCTATAGGTGAGATTATTAAGTTTATAAATCAAAAACAGCCGGATTGGGATACAAAATTCTTGGAAGAAGCTTAGAAGGAGCAAGAAAAAGAGGTGGAGCAGCTGTTGAAGGCGGTTGAGGCCCAGAAAGCTCCAGTTGAGGAGAATGTCACTTCCCCAGATCTCCCTATTTCCTAGTTTCCCTTATGTACTCCCATTCTTTTAAGAACGACCTCTTGTAATGTTTTGTTTTGTTAATGAAAAATTTGGGTTTCACCTTTTCTTTTAAACTTTCTTTGTTTCAATAATAATTGAAAAGTTAATTTCTACAAACTAACTTGCTCAATCCAAGTGTTTTCATGGTACTAAATACCTCTATGGCATGTATGAGCTTAACTCAAGAATCGCGCTAAGTGTTGCAGTACTCAATCCTTAGCTCGGCCTGCTTCATGAGCAGGACTTTGATAAATCCCTGTGGGAATTGCACTAAGTGTTGCAACACTTACAACCTTAGTTCGTAGTGTTGCAACACTTACAACCTTAGTTCAGCCTGCTTCATGAGCAGGGCTTTGATAATTTCCTGTGGGAATTATACTAAGTGTTGCAGCACTTACAGTCTTAGTTCGGCCTGCTTCATGAGTAGAGCTTTGATAATTTTCTGTGGGAATTGCACTAAGTGTTGCAGCACTTACAACCTTAGTTCAGTCTGCTTCATGAGCAGGGCTTTGATAATTCCCTGTGGGAATTGTACTAAGTGTTGCAGCACTTACAACTTTAGTTCGGCCTGCTTCATGAGCAGAGCTTTGATGAATACACTATTTGTTCTTTTGGCAGTTGATTTTGTTGTGGAAGGAGAGCTTATGACCTCTTCGGTTTGGCTCTTGGAAGATTTTCCACTTGAGAACTGGAGAGTTCTTCTAGTGGGGAGTCGCCTGGTTCTTTCTTGTTGAGGGGATTCCACCTCAGCGTCCTATAGCGAATTTCGAACTTGTTTTTGCTTCAGTCAACTGACAACATTCGTTAATTTTTCAATAGCTTCCGCTATTGCCACCATTTGTGGATTAATAGCTTCATTGCGACCTCGTTTTTCAGCGTTTGTTGGACTGTCGATTTGTTCGGGAAGAGTATGAAATTGATTTTCAGATATTGAAAATTCGTCAATTATTTTGATTTGTAGACTTTGTGGAAAGATGAGACCGTTTTCCCAAATCGGGGCCCACCTTCTAGCACCAAACTGTTGACGTTGAAAAATGTATAGATAATTTTCAAGCCAAGTTAAGGGATAAACGTGGATTTTTACTATAATAATCAAATGTTCATTAGGGAATAATGAGGTGATTCTTCTTCCTTGATAATAAGAGATTTGAAATATGAAAGATTGCTAGAGAGTTTGTATATGCTTGTCTCCACGTTTTTTCCTCCTTCTCTTCTTCTGGGCTTTAATTCTCCTTTTATAGGGGAACATATGCATGCATACTGCCTCCCCTGTCTTTTCACTGTAATTTCGAGCTGAAGTAGTACAGTTGCTGGAGCAATAAGATTGGTTGTCGAGCTAGATTTTGTCAGATTTCTTTTGAGCATTAATGGCTGGTGGCCCCCAACAATTAATGTGTCACTTAGAAGGGGAAGCTATTATTTTTAATTGGAGGATTATGTGGGCACTAACGTGGGACCTTTCCAAGTGTATCTCTATGATTGGTAATCCATATATCTCGTTAGTGATCTTTAATCATTATATTCTTTTTGTTTTGAAAGACTAAATAGGCTTTTTAAGTAAGCCACTCAAGGCTCGAGCTGACCTCACACATTCGAGCTCACATTATTATCCCTTTGCTGGGTATGTTAATCCGAACTAAGTAACCTCAGAGATCAGTGTCAACAGATACCAATTTGTTGGTAGCATTTGATGAGTCTCCAACGAATTAAAAAAAATAAAATTTAAGAGAAAAAAATTGTATTCTCAAAATTCTAACTTCTATGATTCAGATTTTTTGTAATGATTAAATACTACAAATGAACAGCTTTTTTTATACAACATTTGGTACATAAGAATTAATTGCTAATACAAAAATTTAAACACCCATTAAAATTTCTAGATAATTGAATAGAAATAAATACATATGTAATAACTCTAAATTCATGTATATTAAGATTTATCAAGTCATATTCATTGAGTTTAGATTAATATGAATGTTAATTAATTGAAAATTGATAACACGAAATTTATACATGACAACGATTTTGTAGTATTTATTACATATTGAAAAACGAAAAGTAAGGTATTATTGAAATAATTGAATTGTAGAAGAGTTAAAATCGTCCAAAAATGATTCTAACTTGATGTGATATTTAATATATTATAGATTAATCAATATTCAC
>CAIGRQ010071286.1:0-12258 GCA_903798375.1 Fraxinus sp. D2006-0159 | reverse complement strand
TCAAGTTTTGGCTCTAAAGCTGATGCTTTAGAAAAGATTGCTGGCGACCCTTTAAGTCCTCAAATCCCGCTACCTTCAACTTTTCAACCAAATCTAATTGAGCAGAAGGAGCCCAGGCGAACAAGGCCATCAAGTTTTGGCTCAAAAGCTGATGCTTCAGAAAAAATTGCTGGTGACCCTTCAAGTCTTCAAGTCCCACCACCTTCAAGTTTTCAACCAGATCTAATTGAGCTGAAGTGCCCCAGGCGAGCAAGGTCATCAAGTTTTGGCTCAAAGGCTGATGCTTCAGAAAAGATTGATAGCGACTTTTCACCACCTTTTTTTGATGAGGAACTAGATGTTAATTCAGTTGCTGCAGTATCTGCAGCGGCGTTAAAGAAAGCAGTTGAGCGGGCTCAAGAAAGTATAAGAATTGCTAAAGAGATAATGGAGAGGAGAAGGGAATGTTTTCAAGATGGTTCTAACCCAAGTCCTAGGGGTTGCTTGAAAGTTAAGAAGGATAAGAAGGAAAAGGGAATTGTTCCTGAGGCAAACACATCAAAAAAGAACAATGCTACAGAAACATATGAAAGCCTAGATCCTGTATTGCCAGCATTAAATGAGGTAGATAGGAAATTTGCTTCGTTCCCTGGACTTAAAGAGCCAACTTTTATTGCTGGGAAGATTGAGGAGGAAATGCTTCAGGAAAATGTTGAAGCGTCTGAAGAACATGCCGAGGCAAGAAGTTCTCATGGATTGGGAAGCACTGCAGAGAGTAGAACAGTAACTTTGGGTTTTGTACAGGTGAACAATAGCATCAGCTCTGTGCATTCTATGGATAAACTTGTATCTGACATTGAGGAGATAGAAACAGTTGAGAAAACCTTGGACCGGACTGAGGTAGTTTTTGATCATACAAAAGGACCGGCAAATGTTGCTGAACTAGGGGATCTGGGGAGCATTCTTGATGCTTCCCAGAGGGTGCAAGAACTGGAGGAAATTGTGGATGAAGATTGTGAACGTCTGAGAATCAGCAAGGATGATGCTGGGACAGAGGAGAAACGAAATATTTTTTCCAAAAATGGGAAGTGTACCGAGAAATTTGAAGGGCATCAGGAAATTGTTAATTGGGGACAGCTTAAGTTGCAGAAGTTGGTGTTTGACCATCCGCTAAATGATACACAGAATCTGCCTGAGAAGGTAAAGGAACAAGAAGAAGCTCGGAGACAAGAACGGATGGGAAAGAAAGTGGAAAGCGTTTCGAAGTGGAAACAAAATTGCCACCAACCTGGAAAGAGTTATGATGAAGAAATTGCTTTAATGAAGGAAGAGCCTAATTTATGGTTTGAAACAGAAGAAGAGCCAAAAGAGGCCTTGGAGAAAGAAATCAATGAGAGGGAGCAAAAAGTCTTCCAAGAGGCAGGAGAAGTTGAAAAGAGGTTAGGTGGAGATAATGAACCAGAAACTGATGAGAAGAAACTTAACTATGCTTATGATGGAGATGAGCAAGGGATACCAGGAGCACATGAACGTGAAGTTATTGAAGAGAGACATGCAGAGACTTCTGAATATGAAGCAGCTGAGACGAGGCTGATGAACGAAAATACATGTGCTGAAGATCAGAAAATTGCAGCCTCTCTGGAGGCTGAAGATATGAACGGTAAACTAAGTGGAACAGGCAAAAATGAGGATAATCATGGTATATGTGACTTACAGGAGGCTGTTCTTGAGAAGGATTTTGATATCTCCAGTGATGCCTATGGTGGTGGTTCAAGCATCGTGGTCACTGAGACTCAGGAAGCCTGCACTGTTAAATTAAATGATAACAGTGTAGGCGATATTCCACAAGCAGTTGAAAGTGACAGAGAGAAAGATGGCACACTGAGAGTAACTGAAACATCTTCTGCTATTGAAAAAAATGAGGAAGAAGAACCAGTTGAAGAAACATTCCCACATGAGGACAATGAAATGCTCAAGACAGCTTCCTTGCTTCGAAGTGCTTCTGAAATGAATTTTGTCGCTAGCAAACTGCATAATGCTTTTGAAGCTCTTTCTTCTGATGGCAATACTGAAAATTCCAGCGACACAGATGCAAGCCATGAGGAAATGCTGCAAAATGATGGGGATGCTTTCCAAACATCTGACCAGATCCGCAATGGAGCTCATGTGGAGAATGCTGATGAAAATGACATGCAAGATTTCCCTGAGGTCCATGGTTCTGGTGAAAAAACAACCGACCTTGATATCACAGATGTAAAAGTTGCAGTAGAACAAATTTCGGAAAGTGATGAAGGATTTGATTCAATTTCCAGTCTTGAAAACATAGATGACTTTTTAGTTCATGAAACACCAGCATTTGAAGAAAATGTGGAGGATGAGGCCTCAAGTAAGGAAGAAGATATAGATTATCTCGAAATGACTTGTAATGAAGTGAAATGTTTTGAGGAACCCAATGAAGGGGTATCCTCTGTACCTAGTGAGGCCAAACAGAATGAGGAATCCATGGAAACTGAAAGTGTGACAGAAACAGGCCAAAACATTGAAAACAATTCAGAGGACAGATTATCTACCATGGAAGACGGAGATGCCAAAGAAAATGTGCATGAAGTTGAGAAGAATGATTGCCAGCAAAGAATTGAAGCTATTAAGAGGAAAAGAGAGCGAGAAGAAGGAAGAATTGCTGTCGAAAGAGCAATTCGTGAAGCTCGTGAGAGGGCATTTGCTGAAGCTAGAGAAAGGGCAGAAAGGGCTGCCATGGAGAGAGCAGCAGCCGAAGCTCGACAAAGAGCTATGGCAGAGGCATGCGAGAAGCTTGAGAAAGCCTCTGCATCAGCTAAACAATCAGCCGATAAAGCCATCACTGAATCCAAGCTCAGAACAGAACGTGCTGCAGTAGAGAGAGCTACAGCAGAGGCTCGTGAACGTGCTCTAGAGAAAGCATTCTCCCAGAAAACTCCCAACGAGGCAAGAACACAGGCTGAAAAATTTTCTGGTGCCTCCAGAAATAATGCTTTAAAACACAGTTATTCTTCCTCAGTGAGTATCAGTTTATTTGTTAATTGCTCAGACGGCAGCAATTAATCACATGCTATAAGAATGATAGGTTTAATTTCCCACAGGACCTGGAGGGATTTGATGGAAATAACAATGAATCAGCCCAGAGGCGTAAAGCAAGGTTAGAGAGGCATCAGAGGATAATGGAGCGAGCGGTACACATAACTTACTGTTGTTTATTTAACTGTTTGATTTTTAGATTGCTTGAAGGGCTTATTATTATTATTATTATTATTATTATTATTATTTTATGTTTTTCTGTTCGATAGGCAAAAGCACTTGCAGAGAAGAATGTGCGTGATCTTCTTGCTCAGAAAGAGCAAGCTGAGAGAAATGTAATATTTCTTCGAAAAAATTTGAAGTTATCATTCCTGGTGCACTGAATGTCTTTTTAACTTGTTATTAATTTTTAATTGCAGAGACTAGCAGAATCTCTTGACGCTGACATTAAGAGATGGGCGACTGGAAAGGAGAGGAACTTACGTGCACTGCTTTCGACTCTGCAATATGTATGCATTGGCTCCCCATCTATTTTACCACTTCAGTTTTCTACTTTATTTTGTCATTGGGTTATTTTTGACTCTGCAATATGTATGCATTGGCTCCTCATCTATTTCACCACTTCAGTCTTCTGCTTTATTTTGTCATCGAGTTATTTTGTCTGAAACTGAAACTGAGAGTGAGAGAAATGAAAAATAAGAATCTGAATTAGATTAGCCACCCATATTTGGCGTCGACTTAGTGCTTGTTTGATGAAACTTTTGCTAAAATTTTAGCCTTTCAATTCATCAAATTTCAATTTCAACAACTCATTTCATTTGACTTGTAACTTTTATCAACTTTTCAACCACACATTTCATCATTTCTTGATTGTCATCTGCAGATCCTTGGGCCAGACAGTGGTTGGCAACCAATTTCCTTAACTGAGATCATCACAACTCCCGCCGTGAAGAAAGCTTACAGAAAGGCAACCCTTTATGTACATCCTGACAAATTGCAGCAAAAAGGAGCTAGCATTCAACAAAAATACATATGTGAAAAGGTTTTTGATCTTCTCAAGGTATGCTCTATCTTCTCTTCAAATATAAAATAGATTACTGTTTTACGGTCCTAGGGACATCAATATTATAGCTTGAGAATTTAATAATACCTTACTGTCATCATAAGAAAACCTTTTTTTCATCAGTAATGACTACAGCTCCTAGAAGATAGCCTTTGAAATCGACTTAGTTTGTACCTGAAATGCAAAATGTTGCATTAAAAGTGAAGTCCTGTGGTTTTGGTTGAAATGGCATAAATACATGTTCCTCTTGTGCTACGTTTTATGTTTATTTCGTGCTTGATGGTACGCTCACCTGCACTCTTGTTCTTTCAACCTCAGGCAGCGTGGAACAGATTCGACTCAGAGGAGAGGTGAATAACATGCCATGCAGGAAATAGCAACGGTGAAGATGCTGTGATTGCATTTAGTACCTTGTTTTCTTAGAGAGAAGGGGTTTTTCTTTACGTTATTTTCATGCTGTAGATACAGTTGACGAAACTGAAAATTTATCTGTAGGTAATTGCTTATTTTCGGGATAGAATGGTGTAGGGCCTGTGACATGTTCATTGAAGAATTTAATTATAGTTCAAATCGTTCACTTTCCTTACTTCCCATGGAAGAGGATAAATATGTTATGTTTCTTCACATCAAGCTTCAAGTGTTACGTGCTTAGACGTAAAAATGCATTTTTAATTTTTATTTTATTTTAATTATTGTGTGTCTATTAAATAAATAAAAATTGCATACCAAACAACTAAAATTATAAACATTATAATTACTAAATATTTCCAACAATTAGATGGTTTTGAAGGTTTTAAAACTAGACAATTGAAAATTGAAAACACAACCCTTCTTGGGATAAAATGAAGCTCAAGAAATCTTCACATAAATTCAGGCCCGCATTAGTTATTAGGATCAAGAAATGGCTCTTGAAATTTTTTAAAAAAAAATTTAAGAAAAAGGACCATTTCTTAGGTGGTTAAAAGAGGAATTAAGCCCTTTTTCCACGCTACGCCTGTAAGATAGGCATTTTGAAAATGTCTCATGTTTAGACTAAGCCTCTGTTTGTTGGAACTTATTTTCCCATAGTAGAAAAATTAGGACCGTTTTTTTTTCAAACTTGGTGGATCCCACAAGACACAAATGGTCAAAATTTGTAGGTTGAAATACTGTTCCAACGGCTCTATTTCTTCTATTAAGTTGGAACAAACATGCTATAAATCTTTTCACACCCTTTAAAACAATGTGCGTTAATCTCTAATTAAGAATTTCGACGCCTCACTGAGTTGCTTTAGACATAGACAAGTATAGTCCTTCCATGGCCAAATTTCTAAAATTTTGTAAGGTCGAATTTCTAGCATGAAACATCCATAAAATTGAATAGGTTGAACCGTCATTTTTTTTTTGGCTCTTCGATCACAACATTCAACTAAACTAAAACCCACCCGCCTCCGCCACCATAGCCACCGATCTGTCCCTCAACCAAACTACAATCCTTCTACCCCCAACTTTTCGACGACTACTAATCCACATGTCGCACTGCAATCGTCACCATAAGCAACCCACATCGCAGCCCCACCCACCCAACCAAACCAAAAATCACAACCACTAGCCACCACCTTCGTCACTACACAACTCCACCATTTTCGAGAATTTGAGCAAAACGGTAAAATGAACAAGAAAGACAACAACACACTTCACTACCAAGATAACAGAGGTCACCCAAAACTATCAATGCGGTGTCGTGAAATGTCGATCTTCCCAGCTGACTGTCACCATATCTGGCTCCACCATGTGCTTCCATCCAAGTATTTTTGATTGGATAATTATATTAGCATTGTAATTTTTATTTCTTGCATCATATTTTAATTAGATTTAAAGTTCTCAATTTTTGGTTACTATAGTATTTATGTTACTAACATTTTTTCATGAACAGTTTTCCATTAGTTAAAACATCTTGTATCCTATAACAATTTATATCAAAAAGTCCGTTGAAAAGCCCTTGTTTGAGTCACATTTTTTTTNTAATTTTTATTTCTTGCATCATATTTTAATTAGATTTAAAGTTCTCAATTTTTGGTTACTATAGTATTTATGTTACTAACATTTTTTCATGAACAGTTTTCCATTAGTTAAAACATCTTGTATCCTATAACAATTTATATCAAAAAGTCCGTTGAAAAGCCCTTGTTTGAGTCACATTTTTTTTTTCATTCTCATTCTTCTACTCATTTTCAACCACACATTCTCCAATAAAATAATATTTTATGTCACATCAATAATTTTTCCCTTCTTTTTCAACCACATATTTTCCATCACATCAACTAAAAAAATGCATTCTTTTGAAAATAATGTGCACCAAATGGGGGCGAAATAACATAAAATGACTTACTTCCCATTATCTTTTTAAAAAATAAATAAATACAAAGTTCAATAAAATATTTTTTCTCTTTTTAAAGCATGAAAATAAAATATTTTGACAAAAATCATTATTATGGATAGGATGTACTAATTAAAGAGTGGTTGAAAATAAGAATACGATAAAAAAAAGTTTGGCATATAAAAGCTACAACGAACAAATATTGAGAAATTTAGGTGCAATAAAAATATGGTGCAACAAATAAAAGGCAATATTACCACCCTTTTCAATGTTGTAATTTACCCTAAAAATCCATGAACAATTAAACCAAACTCATTACTCAACAATTGTTTAAAAAAAAAAAAAGGGGCCATTCTATGGAAACATAACCGAGTGACATAGGGGGTGACATAAGGGTGACATTTGGCCATTATGTCACCCCTATGTCAAGGGTTTTGTTCTTCTAGCAAAATTCAAAAATAAAGAGCATGGCTTTTGAATAACCACAACTGTAAAACTCACATCCGCCTTGCCCGACTCGATTAGGCTAGAAATGTATGGATCTTGGCTTGAATCGGTTTGATCTTTGATTATACAAATCTTACGCGAGGAATTGCTGGTTTTGGGAAATTTGAATATGGATAAAAAAAAGATCCAAAAAGGAGTTGCAAAAATGGAATGGCTGACTGGAGCCACTGTCGACTTATTCATGATATTGGAGGCTCTGGGTAAGTGTGTGGTATTGGAGTTCAATGGAGTGATAAGGAGTCCCAAACCTGCCAAAGAGATAAGGATGATAAATCCCAGCAGCTTGGCATGATTTGTGGAGTTCAATGGAGCGATAAGGAGTCCCAAAACTGCCAAAGAGATAAGGATGTAAATCCCAGCAGCTCATGCTATATTAATGGAGAGATGTTGAAGGATGAAGGAGTCCCAATGGCAACAAATTCAACTCAAAATGGTAGTTCAATAAGATACGGAAACTCCAACCAACAGAAGATAAGAGCATATCTTGGATTCAACAAAATTCAGTTCACTCAAATTCTGTGAAATCTTTTCCAGTAACCTGTTGTAAAGTTTTATGTATAAATAGAGGCTGTATTCCTTTCATTCAAGCATGTAAAAAATGCTAAGTGTTCACGTTTGCTAATAAAAGTAGAATTTTCTCATTTTTTATCTTGTGGCCGTCGTCGATGGGTGGGTGTGGGTGATTTTTGGCTTGGTTGGGGATATGGTGGCGGGTGCAGAAAAATATGAACCTTTTCCAAATTCTTTTTTCTTTGGAGAAATATAAAATTACAAATTACAATTTTGTACTCTTAAAATCTGATAACAATTTGAAAGGTTTGAGACACAAACTGCAATTCTCCTTTTTCTTTCAGGTAGATCCTTTTATTTGATAAGTTGTTAAATATAATAAGCAAAACCCGTTTGTTTCCCATTATTTTAACAGAAGAATGGATTTTTTTGACTTTTTTTAAACAAATGGGTCCGACTATGAGACAAACTGGTCAACAAAGACTATTGCTTCTCATTGCAACGATACAAATTTTCATTAAAATTG
Organism: Fraxinus sp. D2006-0159; assembly: GCA_903798375.1. Taxonomy (NCBI): domain Eukaryota; kingdom Viridiplantae; phylum Streptophyta; class Magnoliopsida; order Lamiales; family Oleaceae; genus Fraxinus; species Fraxinus sp. D2006-0159. The sequence continues at coordinate 4,260 of CAIGRQ010071286.1, read as the reverse complement.
AAAACAAACATGTTCTAAATTTTGAAACCTATCCGCACGGTTTAGTACAAATTGTTCACATAAAATGGTGACTACAGATTCATCTGTTCTGCACTTGCAATCAGATCTCGTTCAGAGAATCAGAAGCTACCCGTGAAATCTGAGGCCTTAATTTTCAGAGCAGTCTTAATCTTCTGGATAACGCAATTGATATATTTTCTCAACCTTACAATTCACAATTTCAAAAAATTTCATTAACTAAAGGCCTTACGTTTCTACGATGTTGCATCCTATGTACGATGATTTTGATAATTCGAATTGTCTGCAAAATCCTTTATGTGGATTAATATTTATTTATAATAAGGCGTATTTCAATTTTATGTTAAAATATGTGAATGAACATGTAATTTGTTAGGATCGAACTTCAACCATCTCATTACACAAAATATTTGTATTCAATGAGGATAGGTTAAATTTTTTATGACATTTGATCATCATTATTAATAACTCAATTCATGGACTTAAGAGTGAGCTATTTACGCCCCACAAGATTATCGCTTCAAGGGAACAGTGTCAAATTTGGATTATACTACTTGCACGTAAAAGTGGTACATAAGAAATTACATAAAATGATGTGAAGGGAAAAGATTGGATGAAAAAGTTGATTGTATCGCCGTGATGCCAGGAAAATGTTGGAACTTTATTTTGAGTCAATCATGTGAATCTAACTTTTTGCATACTAATTCTAAGATCCCATTAACATTTCCTAAACCTTATAAAGTGGGTTGGTTGAACGTCTTAAATCAATTTGATTATGACTTCACTTTGTACAAATAATTAACGGACCTTTTCGATATAATTAATATCCTATTCTATATTGCAAAAGGGGTAGTATTAATTAGGATTTATAAGAGGTAATATGCATTAATTAGTTTGGTTGGCCTTTCTCCCCTACATTAAATTTTACCAAACTGTGGAAATCATATATTCACATTCTCAAGAAATTACATTTATTTTCTGAATACTAAACTGAATTTCAAGCCTAGAGTTTAATTTTTATTTTCTCCAACCATAGCCATATAAATGTTGCATTAGTACTGTCATAAACATGCATGGAACAAGGCCATACCCTAGAGTTTTTATATAGAACCCCACCCCCACTATATTTGTTCACTGTCACTGTGTAAGTTGTTGCTTCCAACCTGCATTTAGAGATAATACTGTAGGGGAAAAAAATGAAGAATTGGGGTATTTTTTTCTTGGTCATTTTCTTGATCCATGAACAGGACTTTCTTGTCCAAGTTGGAGCAGAAGATGGATTTCTCAGAAGAGAAGGAGTGAATTTCATATTAAATGGCAGCCCATTTTATGCCAATGGATTTAATGCCTACTGGATGATGTATATAGCCTCAGATCCTACTCAGAGAAACAAAATCTCTTCTGCATTTCAAGAAGCAGCAAATCATGGCCTTACAATTGCAAGAACTTGGGCTTTTAGAGATTCTGGAGATTCACCTTTACAATACTCTCCTGGCTCATATAATGAACAAATGTTTCAGGTTTCTTGTAATTTTTTTTCTGATGTTATTTTCTTGGGTTTTTAAAATTATTTTCTTACTTTGATTTTTTGATACTACTATTTTACACAGGGATTGGATTTTGTGATTTTTGAAGCTAGGAAATATGGGATAAAGCTGATATTGAGCTTAGTGAACAACTATGAGGACTCTGGAGGGAAAAAACAGTATGTGAACTGGGCTATAAATCGAGGACAGAGCATAGCATCTGATGATGATTTCTTTACAAACTCAGTGGTGAAGGAATACTATAAAAACCATATTAAAGTAAGATTACTCACATCTCGTGTGAAAGCACACATTTATTTGTTATATTTGCAGTTCTTCTTTGATTTTTGTGTTTGTTTTTCTGTTTTCTTATGCATCCAAGGGGTAAACCAAATTAAAATGGTGTGAGAGTGGTGAAAGATCTAGTAATAGAAACAGACTCATGTTAAGTGCTTACGTATTGGACTCTAAATTTATTGAGGAAAAAAAAAATGCTTAGAGCATGTTTGGGTGTGCTTAAAATGTGCTTACAAGCACTTTTTTCGACGCAGCATCACTATACATGCTGCCAAGAGAGAAGTTTTTAAACACACTCAAATACGTTCTTAGTTTACTCGAATCAATTGACAATATTTAAGGATTTTTGCTTGACAGATTACAAGTATTTGATATATATTTTTTTGATCTTCATCAATACTAGGCTGTACTCACAAGACATAACAGTATCACGGGAATTGCATACAAGGATGACCCCACATTAATGGCTTGGGAGCTTATGAATGAGCCAAGATGCACCTCAGATGCCTCAGGAAGGACCATACAGGTTTGCAATAATCCTTTCTTGAATGTTAACTGTGATTTGTGGCTGTAATTACTTGACCTGCTTCCTCAAACCAATAATTTAATAATCCATTCTTCAAAAAAAAAAAAAATGCTAATTTAAGTTGGGAAGATGTCAAAGGTAATATTGGTGATTGAATGAGGTTGTAGTAAGGTAGCCTTATGTATGGCCAGTTTGACTGGGTTTCTGCTTCTTGTGGAAGAGGTTTTTAAGGAAGTCATCGTGAATCAACTTACTCTTAAAGTTCATCGAGATAAAGCACTTTAAAAAAATTATCTAAACAAATCTAGAAGAAGCTTTTTAGTCTCGGATGTAACTTTTGACTATTCAAGAGCCTTGATAAATGGGCCTAAATGTGCATTTAGATTAATCATACTTCCTAGCACCTCAGCTTGTCGGGTAATCTCACTTGACTGGCAAAGAGAAAAGCTCCCAACTAGCCGAACCCCAACTGAGCATACCATCGGTATATTCTGAGTTACTCGACAAATTTCTTGACTTCAAGTAGTCGTGGACGGTATAGTTTTTCTTGCTTAATATTGTCTATCCAATCCTCCATGGTCCATACCAAACTTGCCAATAATGGGTTTCTCAACAGGTATGGATTTCAGAGATGGCTTCCTACTTGAAATCTATAGACAGTAATCACCTATTAGAAGCTGGACTTGAAGGGTTTTATGGAAAATCAGATTCACACAAACAGCAAAACAATCCAAATTTTGAAGTAGGAACAGATTTCATAGCAAACAACCAGATTGTTGACATAGATTTTGCAAGTGTTCACTCATATCCAGATCAATGGCAAGTATCCATATAAACTTACCTGTCTCTAAATGCAGCAGAAATTTGAGATTTCCTATTTTACAAGTAATGTATAATTTACAGGTTAACCAGCCAAAATGATGAAGCCCAAATCTCATTTTTGAACAATTGGCTACAGAGTCATATCCAAGATGCACAAAACATTATCCAAAAGCCACTTCTTTTTGCTGAGTTTGGAAAATCATCAAGAGATCCTTCTTATAATACATCTCAGAGAAACCTGTTGTTCAATACAGTATATACAGCAATATATTCATCGGCTGGAGGGGGCGGCGTGGCAGCTGGCAGCTTATTTTGGCAACTTCTAACAGAAGGAATGGACAACTTCAGGGATGGCTATGAGATAATCTTTAACGAGAGCCCATCAACTGCCAGCCTGATCGCAGAGGAATCAGAGAAGTTGAACAAGATACGGAAGATGCATACGAGGTTAAGAAACATCGAGAAGTGGAAGAAAGCAAAGAGTAGAACTGGTGGAAATTAGTAAAATTGAAATGAGCAGCAAAGCATAAAATATTATACTAAAGTCCTAAAAATCTCAGGAAACACACTTTGACGTAACACGGTCGTGATCATTCCTAGTAAATTTGGAGTCGGCTAACATATATCATTTTCCGCATGTTGTTTTATCTAAAGAACTACATGGGTGCTATCGTATCTATCCATTTATCTTGTGATAGAATAAATTCTTAGTGCCTACATGAGTTTGAAGAGCAATTGACAAGTATTGGAAGAGAGTAACAAATAAACTTACATGCACTAATGCATCTCTTCTGTCAACTCTACGATTTCTTTCTTCATGGGAAAATCACAAATGAAACTAGTTAACAATCAGCTATTTCATACTGCAATGCGATCTCGGTTACTATTTCATTGGAAACAATAGTAATAAATAATCTTTTAAATCTACACGCCAAGTTGCAACTCGACCACGAACACATTTTGTTTTGTCACCATCATCATGTTCGGATGACAGTGGTCTAATCATATGGGTCTGTGACGAAATCTAGGATGAATTTTAACGCAGAAATAAGTCTGCGAATTTCATGGAGT
>CAIGRQ010071269.1:0-10857 GCA_903798375.1 Fraxinus sp. D2006-0159 | reverse complement strand
GACTGCAATTGCCTAGGATGAAAGTCTTGCTGGAAGTTGTAGGAAAAAACATGAAAAACACCTTGCAGATAATGAAGAAAGAATGACGGAGAAACTCCCTGTAAATGCCAAGGAAGATAAACTGGGCATATCTGTTGGAAGGGAATTAAAAATTTCCAATCAACGACTTAGATTGCTCCCACCAAATTATACCTTTTTATAGAATGCTTGGCGGCGGAAGCTTTCTGGAAGTGGAATCTAACACCACTCGCAATCTTCTACATCTTGTCACAAATATGTAGGGAAAGTGTTACAGCTCATGCGCTAAGAAGTAGGAACACCACATTAACCTTCTGAACTAAACTAGGAAGGCCTGAACTATACCCATGTTACAGTTTAAACCTTGGGGCCAGTTATTGCCTCAATGCCTCCGCAATCATTACTTAAGAGTCCAGCGACCCAAGATTTAATCCCGGGCCAAGCAGCTTTATTACATTAAATTAAATGACTTATTTAATTTCACATATCATTTAGTGTCACATTAACATCGTCTAGACTGAGACTGTAACTCAGTGAGACTACATAGCATTACTCTTACTTAATATGTATGTGCCGAATTGGAGTGCCACATCAGACGAACCTGGCCCACAGGAGTTGGCCATAATTTTCTCGAAGCTAAGATCGAGATCGTGGGAGTAATTTGGACCCTCAACGTATACTGATCTAGTAGGAAGGTTGAAAGTGATTAATTAATGTCGCAACATAGCAATTAGGTAAAATCAAAGTGTCATTAGCCCACAAATTTATCCCCCCCACCCAAAAGTGGCACCATCCTTATAATGGCCGTGCCGTCCACACCAACCATTCAAAAGGTTGACAATAAGGCTTAGGCTAGGAAAATAGGACATAGGTCATATCATTACTCCACATTCGCCATCCTAAACAACCTATCAAAGTCCGTTAAAGTGACAGTCACACGCATCTTGAGGTTAGATTACTGTAGTTTGATGTGATAAAGGAAGTTCAATCATTGTTGACAACATTCTACTTGATAGCATCACATTCATCCATTTTGAAAACTATATTTTACATCAAAAGATCGAATTTTGACAATACATAGTTGTCAACCATGTTTGTACAAATAACTTTATTGTCTTTTGAGTCCCATGCCTATATAAAGGGGTCTTCCATATGGGAGTATGAAAAATCCTCACATTGGTGGTTCCCCGACGATGCAACCCCAGTGATCTGGTGACTGCATAAGTTCACGATGTTTTCTTTTCAAATTTTCATGTCGGAGCTCTGACGCAATCACATAAAGTTGATCCAAAGGTGCCATGTCACTTTTGACATCGATAAATAGAATTTAAATTTTCATTGAAACAAGTAAGTATTATTTCTTCTTTTTTTGTTTTCTTTAAATGCAATTAGTATGAGCCCTCTATTAATGCAGTCTGATTATGGTTGGTCAATGATTTAGGCAATTCAAGTAATGGTACACAATTTGATTACCAAAACCAAATTAATATCTATTATATGGCAGGCAATTTATTTTGAGTAATGCTGTTTAAAATCATCGGTGTTTAGCATCAGTCAAATCACCATTTAATTGCACCTATCAAGTATGACCAATTAAAAATGTGCTAAATAGCATTACTCATTTATTTTTGTTTCACAATTTTTTAAAAATAAAAATTTGCCGTAATCTCTTCTGTACTGCTTATAATTTGCACTATATATATATATTGTCACTGACTGTCTGTTTGTGTGCACGAGTGAGAGCAAGAAGCCTGCAGGATGGCCATGGGGGTGATTGTGGCAATATTTTTTATATTTATGTATTTCTTCTACAAAGTTACTTATGAAACAGTATCATTTTACTGGCTAACACCAAGACGGATCAAGAAAATAATGGAAAAACAAGGAGTGCGTGGCCCGAAACCCCGGTTTCTTCTAGGAAACATCATGGATATGGCTTCCTTAGTAGCGAAATCCACCTCCCAGGACATGGATACCATCAGCCACGACATAGTTGGCCGCCTCCTGCCCCATTTCGTCGTCTGGTCCAAGTTATACGGTACAAACCTATACCATTTTTGGTCATTTCAAACGTCATAAACGAATATGTGTGTCCTAAATCACTTAGTTAAGTTTATAGGATTTCCACTTGGCAGCTGTCCCCTTATTCTTACGTGTACTTTTGTGATCAGGAAAGAGGTTTATATACTGGAACGGAACTGAACCGAGAATGTGCTTGACCGAAACTGAACTGATTAAAGAACTTCTTTCTAAATACAATAGCATTTCTGGAAAATCATGGCTACAGCAACAGGGCTCTAAGCATTTTATTGGGAAAGGCCTTTTAATGGCCAATAGTGATGATTGGTACCACCAGAGACGCATCATTGCACCGGCATTCATGGGAGACAAACTCAAGGTATATATATGCAGTGTGTGTGTGTGTGTGTGTACATTAGCAGGGTCGGAGCCAGCACCCGACAAGCCATGGGGGCCAATTGTGCTCGCTCCGCCGAGAAATTTTTTTTTTTCATATACCGGGCAACCACTCGAGTGCCTGGATCCGCCCTAGCTCACTCGAATTTCTAGATCCGTCACTGCGTACATATATGCCTCATGAGATGCATTTATAGTGATTTTGGTTTATCTGCAGAGCTATGCGGGGTACATGGTGGAATGCACTAAACATATGCTCCAATCGCTAGAAAATGCCGCAAAAGAGGGTCAAACTGAATTTGAGATCGGAGAACATATGACTCGTCTAACTTCAGATATTATTTCAAGAACTGAATTTGACACAAATTATGAAAAGGGAAAGCAGATATTCCATTTGTTAACACTTCTGCAACATCTCTGTGCAAAATCAAGCAAAAACTTGTGCTTTCCCGGAAGCCGGTAGGTTTACTTCTTCCCATACTTAAAATAGAGGATTTTACTTTGTCACCTCGACCCGACCTAATACTCCTACAACATAAAAGAATTTCTCAGAGAGTCGTTTTCTGTGTCTGTTTTGTTTGTAGTTGTCTCTTATTCTCTTATTAATAGAGAATAATTTTCTAATCCTTGAATGACTCCTATTATTTATTATTCATACTTGTCAAGTCAAATAAAAATCTATTATCCCAGCCATAAAGCAATTTATAAAGGACATGTATGAAAAAAATAAATAAATAAATGAAGTTACGTTCTTGGAATTGACAGGCCAGATTCAATTTCCCAAGTGAGTCAATTCCATCCATACAGACAGCATTTAAGATAAACAGTTATTTATTGACTTGTTTTGCAAAAGTAATTATACATTTTCTGCAGATTCTTTCCAAGCAAATACAATAGAGACATAAAATCTCTAAAAGTGGAGGTGGAAAGATTACTAATGGAGATCATACAAGGTCGAAAAGATTGCTTAGAAATCGGTGAAGCGAGTTCATATGGAAATGATTTACTTGGGATGTTGCTAAATGAAATGCCAAAAAGGAAATCAAGCACTGGATTTAGCATAAACCTACAATTAATCATGGATGAATGCAAAACATTCTTTTTTGCTGGACATGAAACTACAGCTTTGTTACTCACTTGGACAGTTATGCTACTAGCCAGCAATCCTTCTTGGCAAGAAAAAGTACGTGCTGAGGTGAACCAGGTCTGCAATGGTGGTTCACCCTCTGTTGATGAGCTCTCAAAGCTCCCTTTGGTAAGATTTTTTTCTTTATCATTTTACAGGGGACCTAAGTAGCATGTTTAATAGGTGAACTGTACAATAGTGGACGCAAAAGGATTTGATGTTTCCTGTGCCGCCTCCAATTCGTTAGTCGGATAAGATCGTGTACAGTGTCTTGGAGGGGTACGGAGAAACGCCCCCATACACTTTTTGCTTTTTTTTCCTTTTAGTCTCACAAACGAACATACCTTATAGATTCTTTACTGCTTGAAATTTATATATTAGAAATGAGGCCTGCACTAAAGGGTCTCAATCAATAGAGACTTAAAATTTGGAAGGGTTTCAAGCATTTTTTTTCAATGAATACAAGAGTGATTTGCCTAGCTGGTTGTGTAGCCATTGAGACATTGATTGACGATAATATTGTACTTTAGAACTTAACAAGTACAATGTTATTGTTGTCTGTTAGAGACCACAATATGATAATAGACTGAGTCTCATGGTCGTAAAAGAGGTCGTTAATTACCCTGCAATATTTGTAAGATGTTTGATCCACGTACAATTTGACCATGACTAAGATAAAAAAAAAATTTCTTGCATTTTTGCAGTTGAACATGGTGATTAACGAATCACTCCGTCTATATCCGCCAGCAACCGTTCTACCTCGAATGGCGTTCGACGACATCAAACTGGGGGATCTCCATATCCCGAAGGGACTTTCAATTTGGATTCCAGTTCTTGCCATACATCACAGTGAAGAAATATGGGGCAAAGATGTAAATGAATTCAATCCTGATCGTTTTGCATCGAAATCATTTGCCCCTGGACGCCATTTCATCCCATTTGCTGCTGGTCCAAGAAATTGTATAGGCCAATCTTTCGCCCTAATGGAAGCCAAGATTATACTAGCCATGTTAATATCAAAATTCTCTTTCACTATTTCAGATAATTACCGCCATGCCCCCGTTATTGTTCTTACAATAAAACCCAAGTATGGTGTTCAAATCTGCTTGAAGTCCTTGAATCCATAAAACATTTACGGTTTGTTATAAAATATCCTTAGTTTTCTTCTTCTTTTGATACATGAGATTGATTCAAGAGAAGTAATGTAAACTCTATCTAATATTAATATAATAAATAAGTTTGTGTGAAGATAAAGATTACGCGGTCTGATGATTATTACTCCGGTTAGATTTTACGTCTACTGCAAGATGTAAGACATACAACTACATTCTTAACAACACAATAGTTCATGTGAATCTTGTCCAAAGGCAATTAGGTTTAGCATAAATATATTAAATCGCATAAATTGTTCTACTGATATTCATTAGGGTTTTGTTAATTTTTCATTCTTTTCCTTTTTAAAAAAAGAAAAGAAAAAATTTATTGATATATATATATATATAGTTACAAAATATTGCAGCAGTTTAAGAGGGTGTTTTGTGAAGATTAAAATTAGATTTTTAGGAGATTGCGATAGAGATTTTTAAAATGTGTGGTTGAAAAGATGTGGTTAATATTGATTGTTTGACTTTGACTTGGATTAAAATCAGATTTTAATTCGAACCAAACAGAGGCTAAATATATACAAAATGTTCAAAATCTGTGAGATTAGTTTATAATTTCTTTTCTTTTATTGAAAAATGTGTCGTTGATTTTTATTTTTGATTTATGGCAAGAATTTATGGCTTTATTTTCGATTGTTGATAATTTTGTGTGGATTGTGTCCTCCATTTTGGTCTTTCTCATCAATTTATGTTTATGTTTTGATTAATAACGTAAAAAATATGTTCGGAAGGTATAAGTTGATGTATTTATATTTCAATCTCATGTTTATAATAGAAAAATTGTCCACGATTTTAAGGGTATTCATATAAGTTACTCATTTTCTTTTAAACAAAAAATATTGTTGTGCCTCAAGTAGCATGTCGTTTGGTGCCCAAGTTGGATAGAATTTTTCATAAAAAGATGATGATACATTAATGTTCCAAGATAATAGGCGGTTTTACATCAAATGTGACGATTTTTTATAGAAAAGCATAAAACTTCGAACAAAGTTCAAACCGGCCGCTACCTTTCACATACAATTAAACAAACCGGAACAGAATGTGTAGACACAAGATCATCGACCTCCGTTACATTAAGTGTGATGAACGGTTCTTGTGCTTTAAATGTTTGATTCCTTAAATTTTTGTATCCTCAAATTGGATGAATAGTTATGAATGTGCACCGAATCCAGGTATAATTCGAGATATGAATAGTTCCTCTTTATTCTAAAATTAGTATTTAATCTAGCAAAAGGATTAAATTGCTTCATAAAAAGTTACTTTTTTTGGGAAAAAAAATAAGACCTTCATAGAAATTAAAGCATTTATTTAATTTATAGCGATTGTATTATTATCAAGCTACATAAATTGCTATATCAAAGTATGACACGTGCATCACACGTGCCAAAAAAACTAGTCTAAAGTATAAGCAGAAGTGCTTCTTAACAAGAATGAATTTTTAATTTTCATTTTAAATCAAAGTAGCTTGTTTTTTCCTAGTGTTAGAAAAGCGGCGTCTGGGCGTGAAGTGTTTGCAAAACGTTTTGCCTCGTGCTTTTTTTATTTTATTTTTTGGCCCCTAGACTCTTTTTTTACACTTTTTTAACGCTTTTTCCATTCTTTTTTCTTCAATTATTAAATAATTTTTAGATTGATTTAAAATTTTAAAATAATATTGAAATAAGAAGCCTTGCCTAGACTGGTCAAACCCGAAATTTGACCTTAACGCTTCATCCTTTACACTTTTTAGAATACTACTTTAAAAACAATTAGTTGAGCCCTCTATTAATGCATTCAATGTGATTATGGTTGGTCAAAATTTTAAGCAATCCAAATACAGGCCCACAGAATATGATTACCATAAGTAATACTTACATGTTCATCATTTTTCAAAACTCATTTTTTTTTATCAAACTAATTTCAATCACACATTTTTTCAAAATAATTTTACATATAAATTTAAATTTTTTTCTTATTTGTTAACCACACGTTAAAGTCAATAGTACTAAATCTATTCCCAAAAATGTGGCTCTGAGACATTCTTTTTATACAATTGCCTTAAAAAAATCAAAAATTGCACTATAAATTTGGAGCTTCCTTCCACCGAAATAAAATCAGGTTCCAGTCCTGATCTGTTCCACCCTCTCACTCTATTTATATACTGTCTTTCACTGTGTGTTGTGAGATTGAAAGGCCTGCAGGATGGCTATGGGGGTGGTTTTGGCCATATTTGTCATATTTGTGTATTTCTTCTACAAAGTTGCTTATGAAACAGTATCATTTTACTGGCTTACGCCAAGACGCATCCAGAAAATAATGGAAAAACAAGGAGTGCGTGGCCCCGAACACCGGTTTCTGCTAGGAAACATCATAGACATGGCTTCCTTAGTTGCGAAATCTACCTCCCAGGACATGGATTCCATCAGCCACGACATAGTCGGCCGCCTCCTGCCCCATTTTGTCGTCTGGTCCAAGTTATACGGTACAATTTATACCATTTTTCACCATTTCAAACCTTGTAAATGAAAATTTGAATTTACGGGCATAATTGTTTGATCAGGAAAGAGGTTCATATACTGGAATGGAACTGAACCGAGAATGTGCTTGACAGAAAGTGAACTGATAAAAGAACTTTTGTCTAAATACAATAGCATTTCTGGAAAATCATGGCGACAGCAACAGGGATCCAAGCATTTTATTGGGAAAGGCCTTTTAATGGCCAATGGTGAAGATTGGTACCACCAGAGACACATCATTGCACCCGCATTCATGGGAGACAAACTCAAGGTATATATATGTTCAACTCTGCTACATGTACATAAATGATTGACAATTTTTTTTATAGACTTACAGATGACAAGATTTAATTGGACAATCACGCTACACGTACACTCTCCCTTACACATTTCTTTACACTCTTCCATGTGATAATATCTACGCTCTTAAATTAAGAGTAGTGCTACAAGTCCCACCGGTGCCCCCTATGTACACCAATCATAATTCTAATTTTAAACTCATCTATCACGTCAGTGCATAGATTTCTTCCACATAAGAGGGAATGTCATTTAAGTGGTAAGAAATTATGTACATATAGCATTATTTTTAATTAGATGTTGGACAAAAAACACAGTTTAGCCAGTCAATACGTTGTTGCCACCTGTACATTTAATATGTACAAGGAGCTTAATTCATACATGTATATGTACCATGTTTATTCATGAGTAGGTAATGCCCCACAAGATGGTGTATCGTTGAAGGACATTAACTTTAAGATTAATACTGGTTTTGGTTTACCTGCAGAGCTATTCGGGGTACATGGTGGAATGCACTAAACAGATGCTCCAATCACTGGAAAATGCAGTAAAAAAGGGTCAAACTGAGTTTGAGATTGGAGAATATATGGCTCGTCTTACTGCAGATATTATTTCAAGAACTGAATTTGACAGCAATTATGAAAAGGGAAAGCAAATATTCCATTTGTTAACACATCTGCAACATCTCTGTGCACAAGCAAGCCGGCATTTGTGCTTTCCCGGAAGCCGGTAGGTTTATTTTTATATTAAAGGGTTTTACTCTTATTTTCTCGACTCACATATCGACCTAATATTCCTTCGTGAAAAAAAGTGTCGTTTTCTGTGTCTGTTTTGTTTGTAAGAGTCTTTTATTGCTCTCTAAAATAGGGAATAAAATTTAATAGGCTTTGAATTCTGTTTCAGACTCTTATTATTAATTATTTATACCTGTCAAGCCATTAAAAAAATCTATAATCGCATAAATCAATTTTAAAAAGAAACAGAGTTATGTTCTTTGAATTGACAGGCTAGATTCAATTTAACAAGTGGCACCATTGCATCAATGCAAACAGAAATAATTATATACTACTTAATGACTTATTTTTCAATAATTAATTACACTTTTCTGCAGGTTTTTTCCAAGCAAATACAATAGAGAAATAAAATCTCTAAACGAGGAGGTGGAAAGATTACTAATGGAGATCATACAAAGTCGAAAAGATTGCATAGAAATCGGTCGAGTGAGTTCATATGGAAATGATTTACTTGGGACGCTGCTAAATGAAATGCAAAAAAGGAAATCAGGCAGTGGATTTAGCATAAACCTACAATTAATCATGGATGAATGCAAAACATTCTTTTTTGCTGGACATGAAACTACTGCTTTATTACTCACTTGGACAGTCATGCTACTAGCTAGCAATCCTTCTTGGCAAGAAAAAGTACGTGCTGAGGTGAACCAGGTCTCCAATGGTGGTTCACCCTCTGTTGATCAGCTTTTAAAGCTCCCTTTGGTAAGATTTTTTTACTCATTTTTTTATGGGTTCGGTACGATTTAACTACAAGTGGGACGACGACATAATGAACTTTCAATGACCTATGTTTCATGTTCTATGTATCATGTTTGGTAGGTGAAGTGGACAATAGTTGAAAGGATCATGCTATAAGTACTACATGGTGTACAAAATGGTTGACTACACAGCTAAGTGACGGCCCCCTATTCCGCAGCCATCCCTCCAATAGGGCGCCTCCACTTGGTCGTGTAGTCAACCATTTTGTAAAATTTGTAGCACATATAGTTTAATCCCAGTTGAAAAAGAAACACGGTATCTCTTTTTCCTCCACTGTAATTTTTTTTTTCGCTTATATTGGAAGGCTATTCGATGGCCGTCAAGCATCTGTCCTAACTCAGATGAATTCTTGGATCTGCCACTGCAGATATTAAGATGATGATAATAATATTTCATAGTAAAACAAAAACAACTAAAATATTTTTTTTATTTCTGCATTTTTGCAGTTGAACATGGTGATCAACGAATCACTCCGTCTATATCCGCCAGCAACCGTTATGCCTCGAATGGCATTCGACGACATCAAACTCGGGGATCTCCACATCCCAAAGGGACTTTCAATTTGGATTCCAGTTCTTGCCATACATCACAGTGAAGAAATATGGGGCAAAGATGTAAATGAATTCAACCCTGATCGTTTTGCATCAAAATCATTTGCCCCTGGACGCCATTTCATCCCATTTGCTGCTGGTCCAAGAAATTGTATAGGCCAATCCTTTGCCCTAATGGAAGCCAAGATTATATTAGCCATGTTAATATCAAAATTCTCCTTCACTATTTCAGATAATTACCGCCATGCCCCTGTTAGTGTTCTTACAATAAAACCCAAATATGGAGTTCAAATATGCTTGAATCCCTTGATCAATCCATAAACAATTTTGTTATTTTTCTTGGTTTTTGATACATGAGATTGAGATTTCAAGAGAGATGTTCTTTTTTCTATTACAGAAATATCACCACATAATAAAATTGTTAGTGCATTTTGATAATTATTTTTTTTTTTTCCTTCTTGGGATTATTGTTAAATCAACTAAAATGTATTTAAGGAATAAAATGAGAAGTTAGATAAGAGAAGCTCAAGTAGTCAAAGTAACTTTAGGATAAGTCGGAAAGGCCAACAATGACATGACGGCAATGGATCTGTTGTTGCCATTTTGTTCTTTCATTTATACTTCAATGTTAGATGTTGACTACATTTTTGACAATCACAATAGTTTACATCAATCTTGTTCTATATTTTCTACTTACTAGGGCCTCCTATATTTCAATCCGAAGAGGAGAGTAAAACTATCCTATTGATTTGATCTACCTAGTAGTTCAAATATGCTTGAATCCCTTGGTCAATCCATAAACAATTTTGTTATTTTTCTTGGTTTTTGATACATGAGATTGAGATTTCAAGAGATGTGTTCTTTTTTCTATTACAGAAATATCACCACATAATAAAATTGTTAGTGCATTTTGATAATTATTTTTTTTTTTTTCCTTCTTGGGATTATTGTTAAATCAACTAAAATGTATTTAAGGAATAAAATGAAAAGTTAGATAAGAGAAGCTCAAGTAGTCAAAGTAACTCTAGGATAAGTCGGAAAGGCCAACAATGACATGACGGCAATGGATATGTTGTTGCCATTTTGTTCTTTCATTATACTTCAATGTTAGATGTTGACTACATTTTTGACAATCACAATAGTTTACATCAATCTTGTTCTATATTTTCTACTTACTAGGGCCTCCTATATTTCAATCCGAAGAGAAGAGTAAAACTATCATATTGATTTGATCTACCTAGG
>CAIGRQ010071226.1:0-13237 GCA_903798375.1 Fraxinus sp. D2006-0159 | reverse complement strand
ATAAATGGAGAATCGGAGATTGGAGAATGTAAATTGTATAGAGTAGATAATGAGATAATAGCGATTGATATTGGTGGAAAAAAAGTTTGAACCAATGGGTATTTATAGAAAAAAAAAATCAGGGACCAAAACGATCACTGAATATTTTTATTTTATTTTTTATTTTTTTTAACGTGGATGAGCCACGAGACAAGCGGCTCGTGGCTCGTCTACTTAATTTTTTTTTTAAATAGGTAAACAAGCAACGAGTCGAGCCGGCTCGTCACACGAGCCACCCCACTCGGCTCGGGCTCGGGCTCGGGCTCGTTTTTTTACGAGCTTGAACGGCTCGTGGGCGTGAACAGTACGAGTCGAGCGGGCGAGCTGACGAGTTACTCGGCTCGATTGCCACATCTAATATGCTATATATGCTACAAAAAGTAATTTTAAAAAACTTTTAAGAGCGTGTTCGGTATAACTCATAATCTAATTAAAATTGAAAATATTTTCGTTATTAAATTTCACCGATCTAATAAAAGTCAATAATAACGGTTAATTTTTCAATTTTACTTCGATTTTAAATTTTAATATCTACCAAACACACTATAAAGGCGTATTTGATCGTGCTTAAAATCCAATTGAAATTGAAAATATAATCGTTATTAGATACCACTCGTCTAATAAAAGTCAACAATAACGACTAGTTTTTCAATTTTAATCCGATTTTAATCTCTACCGAACACGCCCTAAATGTTTTGCATAATCTCTCTCTTACGTCATACTTTTGATGCTTTTTGGGATTATATTAAGCTTGGGAGTATTGAAATCAGGCCTCAGGTTTCACACACACTTCTTGTCATCCTAAACACCTCCCACCACCGCACCATAATACTAAACCACCACACTTGGCCACCGGAAAACAATTCAAATGACAGAACTGCCCCTACTCTACCACAAAATCCAGCTACCATTTCTCATTTTCCTGGTCTGCTTCATACCTTTTTTGGTAAATTCACAATTCTCACCGGCCGAAAGAACCACCCTACTCAACCTGAAACAAAAATGGGGCAATCCACCAATGCTCAATTCCTGGAACTCCACCTCCTCGCCGTGCGATTGGCTGGAGATCCGATGCTCCGGCGATGGCTCCGTCACCGGAATTTTCGCCAAAGAATACAGTATCACCGGAGAAATCCCAGGTTTTATTTGTGACCTCAAGAACCTCACTGCCCTCGAACTTGCCTACAATTTAATCCCTGGAAACTTTCCTACTGTATTATTCAACTGCCCAAAGCTTCAATTTTTAGACCTCTCTCAAAATTACTTTGTCGGCACCCTTCCAGCTGATATAGATCGGCTCTCGTCACTCCAGTACCTTGATATCAGCGCCAACAACTTCACCGGCGATGTACCGTTGGCCATCGGAAACTTGAAAGAGCTAAAAAGTTTGTACATGTACATGAACTTGTTCAATGGTACATTTCCGGCAGAGGTTACCAAATTGGTGAACCTTGAGAATCTGGGAATGGCCTATAATGACTTCTTGCCGGCGCCCATACCGCTGGAGTTCGGGAAAATGACGAAAATCAAGTATATTTGGTGTGCAAGGGCGAATTTGATAGGCGAAATTCCGGCAAGTTTTGCCAATTTTTCCGGCCTTGAGCATTTGGATTTATCATTAAATGATATGGATGGGGAAATTCCGAGTGGGCTCTTATTGCTAAAGAATTTGAGTAATCTTTACTTGTATAAGAACCAGTTCTCCGGTCCAATTCCATCGCCGATAGAATCATTAAATCTGATTGAGATTGATCTTGCCATGAACAACTTGAATGGAACAATTCCAGAAGATTTTGGGAAGTTGAAAAAGTTGGAGCTCCTGAATCTGTATTCAAATCAGTTGTATGGAGAGATCCCACAAAGCATAGGCCTAATCCCAAGCTTGAAGAATTTCCGGGTTTTCAAGAATAAATTGAGTGGAAGTTTGCCCCTTGAAATAGGCCTTCACTCGAAGCTCGAAGCATTTGAAGTTTCCGATAATCAATTCACCGCAAAGTTGCCGGAGAATTTGTGCGCCGGGGGAACTTTGTTCGGAGTAGTTGCTTTTAACAACAATTTAACCGGAGAGATTCCAAAATCACTTGGAAATTGCCAGACTTTACGCACAGTGCAACTCTATGGAAATAATTTTTCCGGTGAGGTTCCATCAGGCCTTTGGACTGTATTGAACATGACTAGCTTGATGCTGAGTGATAACTCTTTCTCCGGTCGGCTCCCAGATCGAATAGCGTGGAATTTTACCCGATTGGAGATCGATAACAACAAATTTTCCGGTCAAATTCCTGCTGGAATTTCATTTTGGGCAAGTCTGATTGTGTTCAAGGCTAGTAACAATACGTTTTCAGGGCTATTTCCTGTGGAGCTTACTAGCCTTCATAAGCTTATCACTCTAAAACTTGATGGAAATTCACTTTCTGGTGCACTTCCATCCGAAGTTATATCCTGGAAATCTCTTACTGCATTAAATCTTGCCCGGAATAAACTATCTGGTCCGATTCCCCCCGTCTTAGGTTCGTTACCCGATCTTCTTGATCTAGACTTATCGCAGAATCATTTTTCGGGTGAAATCCCATCAGAATTAGGCAATTTGAAGCTCACTTCTCTTAACTTATCTTCAAATCAACTCATAGGGAAAATACCAGACGAATTCAATAACATGGCCTATGGAAATAGTTTCTTGAACAATCCTAGACTTTGTGCCACCAATTCTATCTCAAATCTTCCCAAATGTAATGCTAAATTCCAGGATTCCAAGAAATTGTCACCAACAATTCTCTCTGTGGTTTTAGTCCTCACAGCGAGTCTTTTTATAGTTACCATTTTGGTGACTTTATTCATGGTTAGAGACTACAGGAGGAAGAAGCTTAGACAGGATCTTGCTACTTGGAAATTGACCTCGTTCCAGAGGGTGGATTTCACTTTAGTAAATATTTTGTCGAGTTTGACAGAGAGTAATATGATTGGGAGTGGTGGCTCGGGTAAGGTGTACAAAATTGCCGTTGATCGTGAAGGTCGGTATGTTGCTGTAAAGAGGATTTGGAGTGAAAGTAAGCTAGATTATAATCTTGAGAAAGAGTTTCTTGCTGAGATTGAAATACTTGGTTCAGTGCGTCATTCCAATATAGTGAAACTTCTGTGTTGTGTTTCTGGTGATGATTCAAAGCTTCTTGTATATGAGTACATGGAAAACCAGAGTCTTGATAGATGGCTCCATGGGAAGAGGAGGAAAGCTTTAAGTCCAACGAGTTTGGTTCACGATATTGTTTTGGATTGGCCGGCGAGGTTAAGCATAGCCATTGGAGCAGCACAAGGGCTTTGCTATATGCATCACGATTGCACTCCACCAATCATTCATCGTGATGTGAAATCGAGCAACATTTTGTTGGATGCAGATTTCAAGGCAAAAATTGCCGATTTTGGCCTTGCCAAGATTATGATCAAGAAAGGGGAACCAAATACCATGTCTGCCGTTGCTGGCTCCTTTGGTTATATCGCCCCGGGTAAGAATAGTTCACCATACACTTGTAGCATGTTTAGTAGGGCACAATACTAAAAAAATATCTCTAATAATTTGCACTTATCATATACCACTCCATATTGTGCTCTTTTAGACCAAATAGCTAACTATGTTCCTTCTAACTGCAGAGTATGCTTACACTACTAAAGTGGATGAGAAAATCGATGTTTATAGTTTTGGGGTCGTGCTTTTAGAACTGGTGACTGGACGAGAGCCGAACTCTGGGGAAGAGCATACAAGCCTTGCAGAATGGGCATGGAAGCATTACGCGGAAGAAAAACCAACCGTCGACGTCCTAGACAAAGAGATTAAAGAACCATGCTACTTGGAAGAAATGATAACTGTTTTCAAGTTGGGGCTCAAGTGCACCAGTCCGTCACCTTATAATAGGCCTTCCATGAAAGAGGCTTTGCATATTCTTCATCGATGCAAACCTTTTGACGATTTTGGAGGGAAAAAGGCTGGAAAAGATCATGATGTGGCTCCGCTCCTTGGAAAAGACAAGTATATTTTGAGTTACAAGTCTAATTCAAAGAAATTGATGGATGAAAGTGATAACAGTTTGGTCAGCCTTGTGTGATACCTGGAACTATTGGAAGAACGGAGAAGACAATGAATGACGATTAGGACAGCCAAATGTGTACTAGATTGTGTATTTAGTACTTAGGTTCATGGTAATGTTTCAGTTAGAGAAAATGCTAAGAGAATTGAGTGAGAAAACTCTTGTTGAACAGGACTCAGGAGTGCTATTTCTGAGAGAATATGTAGAACAGTGTACTAGTAAATGTACAGGAGTGCTATTACTTGTCCACATTTTTGTATTGTAAGAGGTTTATGATATTAAACAAATTACAATCAAGGCCAAA
The DNA here is from genome assembly GCA_903798375.1 of Fraxinus sp. D2006-0159. Taxonomy (NCBI): domain Eukaryota; kingdom Viridiplantae; phylum Streptophyta; class Magnoliopsida; order Lamiales; family Oleaceae; genus Fraxinus; species Fraxinus sp. D2006-0159. The sequence goes on along the minus strand of CAIGRQ010071226.1, from coordinate 8,815 downwards.
GTTACCTACGTGCATGTTCACCTTCATCATGTGTCGCACCATGTGGAGCATAATGATACTGTTCACTTGCTCACTTGCTCACTCGACCTTATTCTTATTGGTAGTTGCTACATGCATTAGCACGCCTTCATATTTCTTCCATTTATAAAGGATTTAGGATGAGGCTGTTCTGTAACGAGAGTCGTGAAATGCTTTCTTCTTCTGTAATAGTGAAAGATCTTCGGTGGTAAGTGAACGTATCTTTGAATAAGCAGGAACACTATCAATCTCCCCTTTAGTGCGTGTCTGATTTTGTGCCTTGTAATTCCAAAAACAGTGATCTCTCTTTTTGTTCTCTTTCCCATTCGAATCACTCACTCGCCTGCATGATTAGAAAACCCGAATCAAATAAGGCTTCTCGAGTAATCTAATAGCAAAAAGTGCACAAAATTTTTGTTAACCTTACAAACCTCGTTAGCTAATAGAACTTGGTTCATCACATACGAGTGGCTGTTGAGACATCGAAGTGGAGAATAGAGATCCTTCTTACTAGTGGCCAGGGCTATTTAATTCATCTTACCAAAAGTGCCAACTTTGTATAGAAGCATGTTAGCTGTTGATAAATTTGATAAAATGCAAGAAACTGTTGACCATACGTTTCTATAGGAGATCAACTTCTACAATGTAAACATCCATTGTCATGTCGTCATAGAGGATGCCAAGAACTTGATAAATATCTTGTGCATCTTCAAATATCAAGTCACCGGCATGAAATTCACGGAGCTGGCCATCTAGATCAATCCAACTACACCCTGGAGTCTTGACAACTCCCTTCTGTTTCATTAAAACCCTCATTCTAGCCGAATCATCCCACCTTCTCATATTTGCATATATCTTTGATGATATCACATAGTTACCAGAGTTCGAAGGCTCGATCTCTAGGAGAAGCTTCATGACCCGCTCGCCAACATCTACATTCTTGAGTTTATGACAGGCACCAAGCAATGCACCTAATAAAATCTCATCTGGCTTTTCTGGCATCTTTTGAATGAAGTCCCATGCCTCGTACACCCGTCCAGCACGAGACAGAAGATCCACCATGCAAGAATAATGCTCAATTTTCGGAACTAGTCCAAAAGATGAGCTCATCATATCAAACAACCGACGACCTTCATCTACTAATCCAACATGAACACATGCAGACAGTAATCCGACAAATGTGATATCATTTGGGCAAGCAGCGCCACCCTCCTGCGACATGCGCTGGAACAGTGATAGGGCTTCTTGAGCTCGCCCATGAAAAGCAAGTGCAGAGATCATTGCATTCCAAGATACCTCATTTTTTCGAGGCAAGTTCTGAAAAACTCGAAATGCACTATCCAAATTCCCGCACTTAGCATACATGTCAACTAATGCAGTAGCAACGTATACATCATTCTGAAAACCTCTTTTTGATGCGTATTCATCAATCGATTTCCCAAATTCTAGAGAACCAATTGATGCACATGCGGAGAGAACTTCAATCAACGTGACTTCGTTAGGGTCAGTCCCTGCCTCCTTCATGGCATTGAATAATGAAATTGCTTCATCTGATGATCCATTTTGTGCATATCTGTTTTATATGAAAGCTTATAAGCTACATACGGAAAAGGAAAAATTCAGGAAAACAGCAACCCTTCTGGTTTCAAACTCGAAGTAAATGCACATGAAAATGGTAACAAATAAGAACAGGAAGTAGGAATAGGAAGACAAACACTAACCCAGTAATCATGGCATTCCAGGTGATTACTTCTTTCTTTCTCACGCCATCAAACACCCTCCTAGCTGACAATAAGTCCCCACACTTTCCATACATATCAATCAAAGCAGATCCAATATAAGTGTTCATTTCCATCCCCTTCACCATGACATACTCCTCAATCCACCTTCCCAAATTCAAATCCCCCAAGTCACAACATGCCCCAAGCGCTAACGATTGACATCTCACCAGGCTCCAAGCCTTTCTCCCTCATCTCCCCGAACAACTCCACCGCCTCTCTAGCAAACCCCATCCTGGAATACCCCGAGATCATCGAGTTCCATGACACCAAATCCCTCTCATCCATTTCATCAAACAGTTTTCGCGCAAAAGCCACCTGGCTACACCGTGAATACATGGTGATCAATGAATGAACCACATGAAAATCGACGCACAACCCATTTTTCACCACCTCACAATGGGTCAATCTACCCATTTTCAAGGCCGAAAGATTCCCGCAAGAAATGAACACAAACGGGTACGTGAAATTGTCCGGTTTTACACCTAAAGATTTCATCTTTCCATAATATTCCAATGCAAGATTGAACTTTTGCCATGTAGTGGTAAGGCCCCGGATCATGATATTGAAAGCATAGTCATTGACATTGGGAATTTGAGAGAAGAAGCGAGTAGAGTAATCAAAGTCTTTGAGGAGAATGAGTTTGGCGAGCAAGAAATTGGGTTTCTGAATGGAGTGAATAAGCATTTGGGCATGTATTTGTTGGACTGTTAGAGTGGATTTGCATTTTCTCAAGTGGAACAAAAGTTGATCTATGAGGGTTTGGTGGTTGTATTTGTGGGTGGCGATTTTAACGGTAAATGGGCGGGAAAATTGGTGTACGAGGAGCCTGGTTCTAAGAACTACCATTTGAAGAGCAAAGGAGAAATAGGAGCATCTTATAAAATGCAGCCAAACGCGATATAAATGTACAATTTGTCCTAGCTGGACACTTAAAAAACTTCCTTGTCATGTAGCTATGTCAACGAGACGAGCCGAGTCCGTTTTTTGGCCCAAGCCGAGTCAGGCCAAAAAAAAAATGAGGCCCAATCCTAACTTTCTGCTCTAGCCTCGATTTTTTTTATTTTTTAATGTCAAATCTATAGTTTTTTACTTAAAAATTTTAAAATTTGTACAGTTTATATTACTATAAATTAAATAAAAAAGCTCGGGTTCGACTCGAACTTTTTTGTACTGAGCTTTTTTGGGCTCGAGCTGAGCCGAGCAAAGCCCGACAAAAAAAATGAGGCTCGGCTCGAGTCTCAGCTCGTTGTAACCGAGCCGGGCCCGGCTCGTCTTTTTCCGAGTCGAGCCCGAGCCCGAGCCATCCGAGGCGACAAGCTTTTTTGCCATCCCTATTGTCATGTCAGCAACTGTTTCAATGAAATCCTTTTGAGGGATGAACGAGTTTCAAGTTTTGAGATCTAGTGATAATGGGGAGATGGAGGGCTCAAACAATTGCAAGGTAACATCGATTTTAAATTCGTCCAACATTTTCACGCAAGCAGTGCTACTCTTATCAAGTTTGGGTAAAAGCTCCAAATATAGGAAGATTATCATTCTTATTCGACTACAGTAGCCATCACATGTGAGCTTGCATAACATTACCAAAAGTTATTCATTTTTTAAATCAATAGATGCCACATAGTATGAATAACATTATACTTTTTATTTTCTTATTTAAATTTGCTCGAATTGGAAAGTCATGCACCAATATGTCTACATGAACAAATCAAAATCAAGAAACAGAACAGTGTTCATACCCAATTGACCCCAGAAACATTGCTTGATAAAAAAGGAAGTTAACATAGAAAATCATTATATATTCTGCATAATTTAATTTAAAATAGAGAATTGTTTCCTACAGTATTAAAGGACTCCACAAATTCGAAAGTGTCATGACATCATACACTTAAGAGTACAAATCCTAGTTCCAATAACAATACATGCATATTCCAACATGAAAAGGTTACAAAAAATGAGGACAAAAGTCACTATCCAACTATCCAAGGTGAGTGAGTATCCTTGACAATTACCAAGTCCCACGAGTAGGAGAAGCAACATAGTGGAAAACGAGCTGTATGAAAATTTATTACTACAATGTGCCAAAAATTGCAGTTCTAGTCTTTGTAGAAAATAAAAATCAGAACAAACAGGCTGTTCAAATCTCCACTTCAACCTCATCAAAACTGCGATCATAAGTCTCGTATGAATAATCTTCATCAAGATCTTCCATTGTTTTGCCATATATGAACTGTTTCGTTCCCATTGTGGTGAAAGGCATTAAACCAAATGCACGAGAAGTCATGATCTCACGAGCAACCTTCCTCTGGGCCTTAGCACTGATTCTAGTCTGAAACAAGGGAAAGAGTTAACACAAAAGAATAAATAAAAATAAAAAATCAGTCCCATTCCACTTATTAGTAAATTCTTTAGGTTAACATGCTCTAAGTTATTTTACCTTGCTCCGCTTAATGATGATGCCAGCCTCCGTGATGAAGTTGGCAAGAAATCTGACATTCTGACCAGAAACTTTACAGAGTCAGTTATTTTTATGTTAGAAAAGACAAATAATCGTACAAATTTGGCATGTTGTTAAAAGGTCGTAGCATGAAACTTCACCAAAATAATAACATGAGGTAAAGATTCAAAAGCTACATATGAAAGGTTTTAAGCCACAACTTTTAAGACAAAAATGAAATCATGACTTCCTGAATTCCCTTTGCTAGCATAACGAACAAGAAACCACTCAAGTGTTCATTGATCAATTTAAAACCGAAAGAAAGACGACTAATATATTACCCTGTCAGAGAAGTTGGGGTAGAATGAAATGACTATGGAACCAAAGACAAAGTAACATATAAACGTATCAGAAAACTTGAGGTGGAAAGAAATGTATATGGTTATGGTTATGGTCAGACAAGAACAGGATTTATTTCAAAATGTTTGACCGTCTACCAATGAATCCCCCCAATAAACTAGGCCACAGATAACTTCAATATAAAGCTACTTTAACACACACACACACACACACAAAAAGAAGCCCATCAATATCCTTCCAAATAAACATAAGCATCCAAAACTATATAGAAACTGAGTAAGATGACAACAATAAACCACATCAAATAAAAAAATTGCAACTTCCAATCACTTAGAGGCGCTATCTCATTACATCAAAACTCTCTTATGAATTCAAGAGTATTGAGGCTAAGTATCAAATTATAAGTTAAATCGCGACCAATAATGAACAAACTCATCACATAGAAGCAAAAATAACATACAGCAATCTTGATCAGAGAGATATGTAAGATTAATTTGTGACGATACTCTTAAGTATCAAATTATAAGTTAAATCACGACTCATAATGAACAAACTCATCACATTGAAGCAAAAATCAAATACAGCAATCTTGATCAGCGAGATATGTAAGATTAATTTGTGAGTTCATTCAGAATCTTAAAATATCATTTCCTTCCTCGACATTATTTCTAAACTCAAAGCTCCACCCCACCCCACTCCGCTACTATGTTCAGTTCATTGTTAAACTACACTAAGTGTATGCTTGGAGTGCTTCCCAAACATGCTCTTAAAATTTAAAGCAACTATATGCTTAGCAACTACCACATGCTATGTTGTTTTCGATTCATCCCTCCCCCTTCTAACATGTTCCACCAAGGACACATCACTCTTTATGAACAGGAGCTTCTATAGAAAACTCCACTACACTCCAGCAAAACAGAAAAGAAAATTAAGTCCAAATTTTATACCAGCCATCAATTGTACACATTTACACGTTCAAATTCTCAACAGAAATAATATTTATGAGTAACAAACAATAATCCGCACCCTGAAATCAGCTTTACGTAAAACTTCCTCCGATGTCGTTTCAAACTCATTCCTTTTATAGGGCTTGCGAATTCCAGGCTTTCTCAGGTCAAGATCCTGAATAGACCAATGGAAGGCAGAGAGGTAAACATGAGATCACTAAATGCAATAACACAATAGGATAAGGAACAAAATCATATCAAGAAGCTAAAGCATATCAGGTTAAACAACATCAAACTGATTTTCTGTTGCCTAAGGGGATGTAGAACTCAACACATAATCAAAAGTTGAACACGTTAAGGTGACATGACAAACATCTTGTACTAGTCACACCTTTTTCTCAGTCAGTAAAACTTGCAATAGTTGACCAAAACAGGTTAGAATCTCCCAACAGATCAACGAGTTTTTTTCCTTCAAATATGAGTTATCATATAGAAAACAACATTTTTTTTAAGACCATATGTGAATTTCTTCAAACAAACTTAAAGAAGCATAATTATCGAGTAAGGGAAAAAAAAAGATAAAAGATGCACGTAATTCGCAAACAATGATCCATCATGGCGATGTGTAGTCAGACCATACCAGTGCATCATTCAACCCTGGGGTATATAAAATTAGGGTAACCAAAGAGTTTAAAAAGATTCACATTTGGCCCGTGTAATTTATGTGGAAAATTCAAATTGATATTTTCCCAGTCTTCACAAACTCTTAGTAGTTTCTTTGAATCAGAATTCAAGGATAGATAATACGGATGTCTAGAAAGTACACGGAAACAAATGCAATATAAGAAAACATTATTCAAAACAACTTTCACAAATCCCACTTTAAGATTCATACCTTGATATCATAAGTGTTCCCCGTCCAGAAATTCATATCCGGTCTGTAAGCATAATCATCTTTACTTATTTCGTCAGGATCATAATCGAAGTAGGTGGCTGCTTTCTTCAATTTTTCATCCATCCCATCAGACAATGTATTGAAACTCTCATCTAGACCATCCAAGAAATTAGATCTGTTTCCAACATCGAATCTAGATCCAAACCCAGATAGGTCATGCGCCTTCTCAGCCTTATCAAGCTTTTGATAAAAGGAACTCAAAGTTGGACCACTCCTGGAAGCATCACTAAAAATCCTTTGCTCAAATTCTTCGGAAGACTCAAATGAGTTAGAATTCTGTTTGTCACTGATACCTGTATAAATATAAGACTTGACTGCCTTAGAGCCAACATTTTCAGATGTAAATATAAAAGAGATTTCGCACTATAAAGGCGCTACAGTTACAAGGAATTATCTTTCTACCTGATCAACTTTGAAAGGAATTGAGACTTTCAACAAATATAAGATCTTTTAACATTTCATTTAACGCTACAAAATGTACGAAAATGTCTCCCTTCGTGTTTCAAATCTAGTTAATATTTCCTCCAATCTTGATTGTGAAACAAGAATATATATTCCTTGCAGCAACCAAAACCTTTGGTGAAACATATTAAGCGAATTATAAATTCATCGTTAACAATAACTTTCTACTTCAAATTCCAAAAATGGTTGATGCGAATTTCATCGAGTAAATGAACACAATGGAGAAAACCTATTAAACCAACTTCACATTCGCGAAATAACTTCACCAAATCAAATAAAAAAAAAGCATTACTGAAAGAAGTAATTACCTGAAAATGGGCTGGCAGAAAAAGTCCGAATTACTTCAGGCCTTTGAAATTGGCGAGGCAAACCATTATTTGCAGACCGCAATACAGTTTGAATTATTTTCATTTCACCTATAATTTAATCATCAAACAACATATTACATATTTTTTTATGAAGATATAACCACTGTAGTTTCGAAATGAAAAAGAAGAAATAATGGAATTGAAAACGAAAATGAAAAAGAAAAAATCGAATACCTCAAAACTACGAGTGAAAGAAAACCAAAGAGGGCGAGAGCCGAGCGGCGTGGGTGTGGAGGCCGACGTAGTTGGTCAGGGGTTTTGGTGGGTTCAGGCCCGTAAATGGGGGTGTATAACTTTTATGAAAATTACACCATGTACATTGTTATTTCATTATTTGTTACCCACACTTATTTTTTAACTTTTAATTTCAATATAAATTTATTATTTCATAAATCAAATATTAATTAAATTATTTAATATTAAATGTATAATATATTACAAATCAGTTTATATTGCAACTTCCTTTTCTATTGTTTCTTCTTTACTCAATGTAGGTTTAGTTGTTCCCATAACTTTGACCCTATTTCGTGTTACTATTGAATCATTTGTCGCCCTTTGATTAAATGAATGACTAGGATCAAAACTTATGAGATATTTTCTTTGACTTGGTTTGGAAGTTTTGGGACGCCACTTACAAAATTCAAAAAGGGGGACAAGACTTTGTCTTTTTCAGTGAGAAAAGTTTAGTCCATCATTTCACTCTCTCTCACTCCAGTTTTGACCGTCTCTCACTCTCTGTGCACTCTTGGGTTCTATATTCTTCTTCATCCAGAGTTCACTCCTACCAATCCTTTAAGCCTGTTGAAAGGGGGAAAAAACCTAGGCATAGCTTAGACACGAAATAGGGTTGAGCTGGTTGGTGTTTTCTCGAAGGTCTGGTTTGGTGGNCTCTCTCTCTCTCTCTCTCTCTCTCTCCAATTTTGACCGTCTCTCACTCTCTGTGCACTTTTGGGTTCTATATTCTTCTTCATCCAGAGTTCACTCCTACCAATCCTTTAAGCCTGTTGAAAGGGGGAAAAAACCTAGGCATAGCTTAGACACGAAATAGGGTTGAGCTGGTTGGTGTTTTCTCGAAGGTCTGGTTTGGTGGTTTGATCTTGACTATTTATGGTAGATCTTTTGGATCGATGACCCTAGTCAAGTGTTGAGTGTTCTTAGCAGGTTCTTATCTCTCTATGGATGACGATTTGCAAGCGTGGAAGAGACTGTTCCTAAGCCTAGACATTTTGCCATTTCCAGCCATGGATGATTGAAGTGGGTAAACGGTCTTGCTGGTAAAAGGGAAGAATAATAACTCTTTACACTTAATGTTTCAGTTTCTATGTATTTAAGGGGTTTTGATGATTTCTGCCATTATAAGTTTCTATGGTTTCTGTTATGCAGTATGTGTTTAGTTGGTATTGATAGGTTCAAAACATTTAATTGTAAACCTGTGATATATTGTTAGATTTGGACTATGTTATTGTATTTTGGAGACTATAACTAGA
>CAIGRQ010071148.1:0-17212 GCA_903798375.1 Fraxinus sp. D2006-0159 | reverse complement strand
TTCAATTTTCTTCTTCTTCTTCTTCTTCTTCTTCTTCTTATTATTATTATTATTATTATTCTTGTAAACAATACTGCTTCAGCAATAAAGTTATTATTTACCCTACAATGCGTATTATTGACACACTCCAAACAAATTATCCAATTATGCAATCTGAATCTTATTCAGAAACCAACCTTCATCTCAGAGATAATTCCAGTCAGCTGACTCCTCGACATTTTCGCCAGATGAAGAGTTAAAGGATCAGTGCCCAACACTGGCTGACTTTGCAAACCAATCTGGTTTGATGTGCTAGTAGTCTGAGCACCTCCAAGAGCTCCTGCCATGACAGCTGCAGCAGCCGCTGCTACTGAGTCACCTAATGGCTGATGAAAACTAAGATCACCGACTGCTGGGACCCCGAATTGTTTTTGTGGATCTGTATTTCATTGGTGACAATTATAAAAAATTGGCAGAAAATATAATTAAAAAACTTATGACTACATAATTAATTTTAAAATAAATGTGAAGTGAAGAAATAAAAAATGAAACTTACCAACGTTTGTGACCATTCCAGGACCACCCCGACCCTGCATGAAAACACAATCATCATAAGTTTGAGATGAAACTGACGTTTCACACTCTTTGTCCTCAATGATATAGAGTAGTCTTAACAAAATTGAACCAGTATAAATGGTATAGCTCTATGAGTAATATAGGAATATGTAGCCATAAAGTGACAACTAGAAGATGCACTAGGTATTCTGATGCATTCTATTATTCTCTGTTCTCTCTCCCTCTCTCTCTCTCTCTCTCTCTCTCTCTCTCTCTTTTTGAGATGGGTTTAGTGCTCTTGTACTTGCGTGTAAACCACAAGAACATATTATATAAGATGTCTCAAATCCAATCATATTCAATAAAAACACAAAAACAGTGTATATCAAAGATGATCTTTAGTAAAATTTAGGGATTAAGGAATGAATTGGACAAATGGACCCACCGTCTAATCAAGCAATACAGCCTTTGCAAAATCTGTCAACAATTTGGAATGTAAAATCAAAAACTTCAATTTGGTGGGCATTTCACTAGGAAAACATAGTGACCAGTTACAGATAATCTACATCATTGTTCTTTAAGCCCTGTTTGGGCTCCATTAAAATTATAATTCTTTTCTCTACCTTCTTATCAACCATACATTCTCTAATAAAATAATATTGCACATAAACCCAGAAGTTTTTCTTCTTTTTTAACCACACATTCACCAAAAACTTACAATTCCAAAGTACATTTTTCCCAAAATCTAATTAAAATGGAGGTCAAACAAGGGCTAAATACAGTGATGCTATTATATTAACAATCTCTTCTTCATGAACCTGTCCTCCTGTAAGGCTCTGATTTCAGACATATAGAGGTATAATTTTATTGATTTTGATATGTTCTATCTGGTAGTGAAATTTCAATTGTTTACATTCTATATCATTGTGCAACTCAATTAATTTACACCAAGTATCTGAGTTACAATCAGTGCACCACCAAACTAGTTGTCTCTGATTGGAATTCGAGCAAATATATTGCTGGGTCAGGTTTGTTAAAGTAGCTGTGATCAGATCTATAAATTTTTTATCCAGTTGAACGTCCAAAATAGAGGTGAATTGCTCTGACCTGAATAGAAGTAACCATGTCAGGGCAGTCTTGAACCTCAAGTTTGTTCATCAGTGCATATTAATAAGTTGTTGGGTGTTCTTTCTTCAAAAGAAATGGTTGATGGGTGTTCTGTTAATATGCCTTCAATAATTCACATTGAACCTACACAGCTTGACCTAATTCTCAAGCGAATCTCTTTCCTCGTTAGAACTTCATTTGATCAAATTCCTCCATTAAGCTCTACTGAAAACTTGCATACTAATCAGGTTTCATACTTAACAAACTGCATTACTAATTATTAAATTCCAAATTACTTAAATCTAAAATTTTTATTAAGCCTCCATTTGATGGGGATTAAAATCAGATTTTTAGCATATTTTGATAAAAGTTAATGAAATCTAAGGTTGAAAAATTGCGAATCCCATAAAATATGCAGTTAAAAATAATTGTCGACTTTGACTTAGATTAAAATCTGGATTTCAATTTCCACCAAACAGGGGTTAAGTGATATTTTCTGCCTCTACGCTCCCTAGATTAGGCCATAAACATACAGCAATATCCAAAAAACGATCATACTCAGAAAACAAAGAAAATTTGATGAGCACTCAACTATATAAAGCATCCAGCAATGAAGTGGCATTAAAGACCAAAAATTTTCATGTATGACCAATACAGATAAGCACAGGTATAATTAACAAAATGTATGATATTAAAAGCAATGCTTTTTGAAAAGGCTCTACCAAAAGTGAAATGTAACTAGAGAAAAATATCCCTGGAAAAAGAAAAGCCCCAAAAATTGGAAAAAAACGTGCAAGTGTAAATGGTTACCTGCTCACGATTTCGGTCAGTGTTCTTGTCATTCTCAGCAAAATCAACGCGTAGCTGCCGTCCATTTATCTCATATCCCTGAAGATTACGACGAGCACTCAATGCTGTCTCCTCATCCTTGTATTCACAGAACCCATAGCCCTTCGGCTTCCCAGTTTCTCTATCAATAACTAATCTGAGTAAAAAGGAAGCGGGATAACATTTAAGTAGCTTTCAATCAAGGACATAAACGCTTAAGTTATAATACAGGAGAGTCCATTTGAGATTATTTTTCACTTCAATACCAAACAAATTCTCTTGCTAATTAAATTTTTGAAGAATGCGCTGAATATCAGGGCATTCGTTTCTACATGCGACTGAAGCCAATATAGCATCAGTTCCCTTTCGAAGATTCTTTCAGGCAAACGTCAGATCAGAAAATGAAACAAAATTTGCAGTTCAATAAAAAATCTTGCTTGCAGAGAGTCAATGCTGATCACTGTGCTAAATCAGTTAACACGCTACCAATCACATCACTCACAGATATTAAAACCTCCAACCTACAAGTGAATCAATTTTGATAAATCTTATGAAGGTAACGACAACACAAGGAGATACACCAAAGACCTACACGTAAGGAGAATTTCTCCTTGCACTTGCATAAATTTTTTGAGCTCTCTCTCTAGTATTATACTACATATATTCATATCCAATTTGAAAGTCAGAATTGAATTGGCCTTCGCCAGTCCCTCCGGCATCTCTGTTGCATATAAATCAACAAGGAAGACGTGGAGAAATAACACCACACAAACTGGACATTGATGTGGATCTATGAGCAAATTCTCTACATCAAAAAGTATCATCTGGCAACATTTCACATGAATAAAATCAGCATGCCACTGCTTGCTGGTTTAACAACTCCTTGGAGGCTTGGACACGGCACAAATTGGCTGACTTCTTACTAGCAGTATCACCATATGAAACTTCAGTATACAACAAAGAAGCAAAACCACACGATACTACACCATGTTTTATGCGTTTGGCATGTCTGGAAACATCAAGCTTCGCCATTTTCCAAGATTTGGCTTCTATTTTATCGGCCTCAGAAATGAAAGCTTAAAAGTTGAGCCTGGCATTTTATTAGACCATCCAGGGACACACATTTAATCTAATGATATATATAGGTTATATCCTGGTAATTTCGCCCTAAAAATTAATTGCTAAGACCTCCATATCCTTTGCACTTTTTCATAGCTACATTTTCTTTCAGTCAAGTTATCTCAAACAGTAAAGTATACAGTAATGCATCCTGACATCTTTCTTGTATGAACGGACGCTTGTCCAAAAAGTTACCATCTAGAAAACATGGATCTACAATGATCAATTCAATTCTCACAACCAGATATCAAAAGTAACCAGTGTTCTTAACAAGTTCCTAGTTTACCCATCATCACAAATAATTAATATCACGATGATTGAACTTAAAAAAGGAGATATTTTACACGGGGCAGTAACAAATCAAATAGGACTTATTTTTCCAATTAAGGAATAGCCAGAGAGAAGTAGAAAGCCATAATCTTGATTTTTTTTCCCTTTAAATTGAACTGACCTGAATGAAACAACGGGGCCAACCTCCTCACAAATTTGAACGAGTTGTTCTTCAGTGGCATCATACGGTATATTCCCAACTACATATGTCAACCAATACAATTATCAGTAAAAAGCGAAAAATCTCATCGCTGTGACAATTCTTGTGTGACTATTTACAAAGTACAATTCTTCTGTGACTATTTACAACGAAGAATTTTTACGTGAATAATTAAAATAAAAGATAGAGCAAGCAGGAAGAACTAACCAAAAACGCTGCGATGCTGAGATTGAGAACTGGCCATGTAACGGTAACAGTCTTATCAGAAAAAGGTGAAGCTGATGTAGAGATTCAGCTTCATCTTCTTCTTTTCAAAATTAATTCTGACCAAAAAAATTCAGGACACAAAAAACAAAAGAAACCCTCAAATTATCCACTCCACTTATTCTGCAATTAATTATTGTTCTACACGAAATTGGGGTTAGGGTTTCTATATGTATAATCAGCAAACCACGAGTGTGAATTTTTTTTTTGGCGAAAATGAGAATTATTTGTCACCCAATTTAACTATTTATTTACAAGTGCGAAGTAGAGATACAGATAATACAGAGATTTTGGATCTCCGATATGGAAAGTTACTGGGTCGAATATGGCAAGTAGGGCTTGACAATAACCGGTTTAGAGGTGAACCGGCTCGGCTATCCAGCGAACACCTGGCCCTTTTCGATACAATTTAAAATCCAATTAAAATTGAAAATATGACCGTTATTAGGTCTCACTCGTCTAATAAAAGTCAACAATAACGACTAATTTTTCAATTTTAATCTGATTTTAATCTCTACTTATTTTCTCTATTTTTTTAAAAATAAAGAGCAAAATTACAGAGGGCAAAACTGAAAAAGGAAACATTTTCAAAAAAATTTGATAAAAAACTTCTTTATTTATTTTTATTTTATTTAGAAAAGAACGGAAAAAGGTAACTTCTCCCTGTTTCTCCATTATTTTTCTCTTTTATTTTAGTACACAATCTTCAATAAAATAATATTATACGCAAATCTAAAAATTTTATTTATTTTTTTTAAATACACATTCTTCGTCAAATTACTATTTTAAATACATTTTTATCAAAATAATGGGACTCAAAACGTTAAAAAAAATATAGGTAACACGTGTATTAAATAATAAGAAATTATCGAAGAAATGACTTACTTTTTTGCATGTACTAATCCCCAACATTTGCTCAAAGTAGCAGTCATGTTCCCAACCTTCTATAAATTAGACTAGTTTGTCCTTGAATAACATGTCCGTCTAAATTTTATGTTAAAATGATGTAAAATGACAAAGTTGGCCTCGAATTTAAACGATAAAAAACGAAAATGAAAATGAAAAAATAGAGGCAAACTTCAATCCATCTTCCTCAACCTAAAAGCTCCATCACCTCGTCCAATTCAATCCCCATTCACTCACTCTTGATCATTGTTGGGTTATGAACGACTCATAAGCAAATCATAACTATTAAGGGCCCAAACCATTGTCGAAGTCAGGTCGACGTGTTCGAATTGATCTTGATTTAAAAACATTGATTCTATCAAATAACCAAGAGGTGAATAGAAATATCAATAATTTGTAGTTGTTATCAATAACCTGATAGGAATGACAACACGGTGTAGTAGGGCCGAATTTGCAATTACCATCCTCGTCCATCAAGAATTTTTGAAAGCGAGATGACGTAAAAATCTTCATTTAACATCTTGTTATATTATTCATTTATTTTTTAAAAAAATATAAAAAATATATATAATATAATTAAAAAAAATAGATACAGGCGTGAGTCGTGAGTTCAATCCCGTCCTCATCCCATTCACTATCAAGACAAGGCATGAACGAAGAGCTTTGTCATCCGTATGACCTGATTCCTTAAGAGTGTGTCGTTGTTGATGGTTGATGACGTCAAATAAAATAGTGAATTATTATTATTGACTTATCAAGAGATGTTGAAATCTTTTTACTATTGTATTTTTTCTTTCTCTTACTTTTTCGTTCCAATTTTCTTTTCATCTATTACATCGAATGATTAAATTCGAGTGCCCTTTGTCATTTTATTTTATTTAGTTTAATAGAAGCAAACCATTTTGAGGGACGCAGTTAGGGGAAAAAGTTAATAAAATCACCACTCTACTTCGAGAAGTCTGTGAAAAAACCTACTGTTCTCTAAGCTTAGCCTAACGTTGGATTGCCCACCAGACGGTTTACACGCACAGATAAATAGCCAATTCCCAAACCCCGATCGAATTCAATCCCTCCTGGACCTCCACTCTCCGCCTCTCTATTTCTCCCTGTCCATAGTTATGCCTTTATCTACAATACCATTTGAATTTCTGAGAATATGTTAAAGTATTTTGTACAAAGTATTAACTTTTACTGATTACAGGAATGCCCATCACCAAATTTAACAGAAAGCACCTTACTTTGAAGCTCTTTTCAATCCCATGTAAGTCACACTGTTGCCCTTACTCTTCAGCTCTTTCCAAACCCTCCGCTAATACTGATTATGATATTCACAATTCACAATTTTTTATTGAACCCTCTGTTTCCCGTAAAATTATTGAGCCACCCCAAGATTCTGGTCTTGATTTTGAAAAAGACCCTCCAATTCCTGATAAAATATTCAGAGACGCCCCAAAGTCGGGGTCTTACAGACGTGGTGACTCCACATTTTATTCCCTTATTGAGAATTATGCCAAGTCTGGGGATTTCACGTCCGTGGAGATGGTTTTTAGTAGAATGAAACGGGAAAGAAGAGCTTTTATTGAGAAGAATTTTATTGTGGTGTTTAGAGCTTATGGGAAAGCACACTTAACAGAAAAGGCAGTTGAGCTGTTTAGTAGAATGGTTGATGAATTTCAATGTAAACGAACGGTTAAGTCATTTAACTCGGTTCTTAACGTGATAATTCAAGAAGGTTTGTATAGTCGTGCAGTGGAGTTCTATAATTATGTCATTGTTAGCACACAGAATATTTCCCCTAATGTATTGACATTCAATTTAGTTGTTAAAGCATTGTGTAAATTAGGATTAGTTGATAGAGCTATACATGTGTTCAGGGAAATGCCAGTTTGGAAGTCTGTACCAGATGTGTACACATATTGCACATTGATGGATGGGTTGTGTAAAGTGGATAGAATTGATGAGGCAGTGGCTCTGTTGGATGAGATGCAGATAGAAGGATGTTTCCCGAGCCCAGTGACATTTAACATCTTGATCAATGGGCTTTGCAAGAAGGGGGACTTGGCTCGAGCAGCAAAAATTGTGGATAATATGTTTCTCAAAGGTTGCGTTCCAAATGAAGTGACATATAACACTCTTATACATGGGTTATGTCTCAAAGGGAAATTGGACAAGGCAACCAATCTTTTGGATAGGATGTTGTTGAATAAATGCATTCCCAATGACGTTACGTATGGGACTATTATAAACGGACTTGTTAAGCAAGGAAGAGCTGTTGATGGTGCACGAGTATTGTTGGCCATGGAGGAAAAAGGGCACAGTGCGAATGAATATGTTTACTCAGCCCTAGTTAGTGGATTGTTCAAAGCGGGAAAACCTGAACAGGCTGTGAGAATGTGGAAGGAGATGATGGGAAAGGGATGCAAGCCCAATACAGTTGTTTATAGTGCTCTTATAGATGGCTTATGTCGGGTAGGAAAGTCAAATGAAGCAGAAGAAGTTCTTTCTGAGATGATTAAAATGGGTTGCAAACCAAATGCTTATACGTACAGCTCTCTCATGAGGGGGTTCTTCCAGACCGGGAGCAGTGATAAAGCACTCCTTGTGTGGAAAGAGATAGCTGATGAAGATTGTATGGAGAACGATGTATGTCAAAGTGTACTTATCAGTGGGCTGTGCAAGGATGGGAAACTGAAAGAGGCTCTGATGGTTTGGAAGCATATGTTTGGTAAAGGACATACACCTGATGTTGTGGCTTATAGTTCAATGATTCATGGTCTCTGCATTGCGGGGTCAGTAGAACAGGGCTTAAAATTATTCAACGAGATGCTATGCAAAGAGTCTGATTCCAAACCTGATGTAGTTACCTATAACATTCTTCTTAGTGCTTTGTGCAAACAGGATAGCCTTTCTCGCGCCATTGATCTTTTAAATAACATGTTGGAGCAAGGTTGTGATCCTGACTCAGTTACATGCAACACTTTCTTGACTACTTTAAAGGAGAAGCTAAATCCACCACAAAATGGTAGTGAGTTTCTGGATGAGCTAGTGCTACGGTTATACAAAAGGCATCGTGTTACAGCAGCTTCCAAAATTATAGAAGTGATGCTTCATAAGTTTCTTCACCCTAAAGCCTCCACCTGGGAAAAAATTATTCGTGAATTTTGTAAACCAAAGAAGATTCAAACAGCCATTGACAAGTGTTGGAATGAATTATTTTAGCTGATTTCAGAGATGCGGCTTCTTTGATCACTACTTTCTTTTCATGCCAAATTGTCATGCAATGTATTTTCTAATGTTCACTATAAAATGGGGGGCAGATTCACTGGCTCCTTTTATGACATCGAATGTTCATGGAAGTTTTATGTTTTTGTTCTTACTACTGCTACATAAATCTCCAGGGCTTAAAGAGTACTGCAAGGCTGCTGCTGCTGAATAATTCCCCCCCCCCCCCCCACCCTCCAAGTCGGGTAGTTCCTAAGTATTATACCATTCTTCTAGACGTGAACAAAATGGAAGGCATTCTTTTTGAGGTAATCCTACCTTTATATAAATGCATGCTGTGCTGAGAATTTTGATGCAAACAAGCCAAGCATCTGTGATTTAGGAACACACATGATTGATTAATAGGGATTTTATTCATGTGTAGCCATTATTCTAGAGACTCTTCAGAAAGCAATTTTGTATTGGGCCATTTACATTAAGATTCTTTGATCAGGTGATTTGAAAGTTGGTTTTCACGTCTACTTCGTTATCTAGTACCAATTTAGTATCAAATCATGATTTTTATACCGTATTGAAATGGATTTTAACCTTTCCAATACAGCAATTTATGCTGCTCTATTTTGTTAACCACATTTTTTTTCAAAGAACTGTGGACTTTGTTAACCTTCTTATCTGAAAGTCATACAGGTACGATCAGCAAATTTGGTTATGAATCATCACCTTTGTCGTCGCCTGAAAATTTATAGGGGTCCTGAAGTATTTTCAAGATTTTGAAATGGTTGTGAATATTTAAATACTTCAAAAAAGAAGATAGTCGAACACAAAATTTCTTTCCGAGATATATGTTTGAGGAGTTTGATAATATGTTGCAAGCTGAGGTAATATCCCTTTCGCCATTAAACCGTCTCTTTTCTTTAGCTTAGTTATATTGTGCTTTGGCAACTACGTGTAATTCACATTAAATTTAATCATTCACCTGAGTTGGGGCTGTATAATTAGTAATTCATTAAACAGCTATATTGTATTTAGAAGGTAAAATTCCTTCACGCATCATGCAGATATGTGCAGTAAATTCAAATTTGTTTCACAATACCTCACTGAACTAGCTTAAGCCATGAAGTGGGTTCATTTTAGTGCAGTAGTAAAATTTGCTTTTAGAATATAGTATCACAGCTGGACTAGGTTTGCAACAAAAGACGGTGAATGGTTACTTGAGAATTAATTTCATCCTCATCGTATCACTTGATTTCTAATTTCTTTATCACCATTGTTGAACTTGCTATTACAGAAATATATTCTGAAAGCATTTGTTAAAGGAGAACAAGAGATTGATAGTTTTACGGTCTTGGTTGCTCTACTCCATCTTCTTCTGGAGATTTTGAAGATTCTGTTTTGATTTGCTGATGAGCCATGTCATAAGTAGCATGGAGGCCGAAAAAGATGTAGTATACTAACATTATAACTGTGCAGATGCCAAACCTTATGAAAGTTCGAGCTCCTAACGATCCCATGAGAAACAAGTTTATTGCAATTGACAAGGACGGGAACCATGGAACAAGTGGAACTCCCCAGACCTTTGGTCTTCGTTCTTGTGGCAAAAGCACTGCAATCCCCATAGTCCCGAAGAACCAAATAGGAATAGTAATGGTGTAACCGATCCATCCTCTAGGGTTTAATCCCCAGTAAGCAGAAGTGCCCATGGAGGATGCAATGATGAGCAATAAAAAAATAACCAACTTCAAGAGATTTGTTCTGGGAGTGACTCCTACTACGTAGTACCTCCTCACCAGAAGTGCAACAGCCATCATCATGAAGATAAAGAGTGTGCTCACAGATAACAAACTTGCCAAGACATCCAAGCTAGAAAAAAAGGCAATACAGGCGCTCGAAATGGTGATTAGAAGTGTAGCATATATGGGGGTTCCTGTCTTTGGATGGACAAGTGCAAAAAATGGTGGAATCATGTGGGCTCGTGCAATATGAGTAACATAACGTGCCTGCCCAAGAGCTCCTACCAGAAGAACTGTGGTCATCCCCTTGAGAGCTCCAAGGGCAACCAGGTATTTAGCCCAGTGCATTCCCACATTCTGAAACGCGACAGAGTAAGCTGCATCACGGTCTATATCTGTATACTTCTGCATCAGGGTCAATGAAAGTGCCATCAAGCAATATATCACAGTGATCAACGACATTGAACCTAGCAATCCTAATGGTATGTCTCTTGATGGATTTCTTGTTTCCTCTGCCATGGTTGCAATGGTGTCAAATCCTCCATAGGCGAAGTACACAATTGCCGCCGCTTGGAAGACCCCTTGGGCACCATGAGGCAAATAGGGTTTCAAATTGGATGCATTGCCATGAGCAAATCCTGCAATTATCACAAATAAAATCACCAAAGTATTTATTGCTGATGCAATCCAATTTATGTAGGAAGCTCTCCTTGCACTGGCCATTGCAATTGCTGATGCAATTGCGAGAACTCCAACAGCAATCGGATCCAAAAGGTTGTATCCGTCCTTTAGACTTGTATGTATTCGTAACGAGTTGGGAGGACGGTTCAAAAGACTTGTGAAGTATGAAGTCCAAGATCTAGAGACAGCTGCACCTCCGACAATTGATTCAAGAAGTATATTTCCAGCTGCTATAAAGGCTGCAAGGTCTCCTAGTTCTACTCTCAGGTAAGCAAATGATCCTCCAGCCACAGGAATTTCTATTGCAAATTCGGTATAGCAGAAAACAGAGAGCATTGCAGAAATGCCTGAAGCAACATATGATAAGACAATGGCTGGGCCTGCATGATCATGTGCTTCTTGGCCAGTAAGTACAAAGATGCCAGCTCCAATGACTGCACCGAACCCGAACCAGATGAAGTCCCACCAGTTAAGGCAACGTTTCATTTCATTCTCGCTCTGTTTTCGAAGTTCCACAATCTCCTGTGCATCATCGGACCTACTTACAAGGCGGTCCTTGAATCTTGAAGCTGTCTGTGATAGGGCAGATCGGTAGTTACTCCAATCTTCAAAAGATTTTTCCGGGAAGAAATCTTGTTTGCTCCATCTCCAATAATTTCTTGAATGAATCTTTTCAGCCATGTCTTCAACTGAGCTCATTCCTGTTCTATTTTTCTTTTCTTTAGGTCACCTTGTTTTGTCAATTGGACACCTGTTATATGACTTATCGCTCTACTCAAGTGATTGGGATTGGAATTATTTTCTGTGAAATATAAATCATTTTCTTGGGGGTAAAAATAAAATAAAAATCAATGGCCACTGTACTTCCGAAGTTTCTCACCCATCACTGAATTTTAAATTTTTTCTGAATAGTCACAGTACTTTGAAAGTTGTTTCCCCAAGTCACTGAACTTACTTTTCACTATTCTTTCAAATCTGTTTCTAAGCAATCATTGTACCTTTAAGGTCCGTTCGGTAGAGATTAAAATCGGATTAAAATTGAAAAATTAGAGTCTGTTTGGTAACAATTAAAATTGAAAATTTGACATTTATTGAGTCTCACTCGTCTAATAAAAATCAATAATAATGGTTAGTTTTTCAATTTTAATCTGATTTTAATCTCTACCAAACAGGCTCCTAGCCGTTATTGTTAACTTTTATTAGACGAGTGAGATCAAATAACTGCTATATTTTCAATTTTAATTGAATTTTAATCCATACCGAACGGAGCTTTAATGTTCCTTTCCATTATAACTCTAGATTATTCGAAAAACTAAATATGGACTGCTCTATGTGTACACAAGTGTGTACATATGGATTGACATAATGTGAGTGTGGTAAGGTCCACGATACTGTAGCATTGCATGGGTCTTACTTTACTCACATTATGTCAACATCTATGTACACATAGCATTGTCCATTAAATATTCTATTTGCCTCATCATCGAAATTTTCAAAAGGAACTTACCCTCTGTTTGGTACACATTAAAATTTTCATTTTCATTTTTCTACTCATTTTCAACCATATATTCTTCAATAAAATAATATTTTTCATCACATTAATAATTTTTCATTCTTTTTTAACCACACATTCTCCATCAATCTACTATTTCAAAATACATTCTTCCAAAATAATGTAGCTCAAACACACTCTCTATTGAAGAATGTGTAATTTAAAATGAGTAGAGAAATGACATAAAAGCCAACGGAAGAGGCTCTAAGCCCCTGTTGGGTACACATTAAAATTTTCATTTTTATTTTTCTACTCATTTTCAATCATACATTCTTTAATAAAATAATATTTTTCATCACATCAATAATTTTTCATTCTTTTTTAACTACACATTCTCGATCAATGTACTATTCCAAAATACATTTTTTCAAAATAATGTGGCTCAAACACACCCTTAGTAAGAATTAAAATTTAGATTTTAATTTAAATCAAAATTAACAACAAATTTATTCATATGTTTTATGGGGTACAGAACTTTACAACCACACATTTCATCAATTTTTATCAAAATATACGAAAAATTTGATTTTAATCCTCACCGAACAGGGGCTTAGTAATGGATGGAAAGCAATGTTGAAATTATCTTCACTGTTCAATTATTTTAAAACTTTAGGGACGGTTGAGAAATAATGTTGAAAATATAGTGAACCTCGAGATTTTTTAACCCCATTTGGTTGTATTTTACCTTTAGATATTTGTGAGAGATGGAATCAGCAAGTTGTTGGACAGCTGAATCTCTTATCGTGGTGAGAACATAAATTTTGTTTTTTTGTGTAGAAGTCTTTGATGAGAGTTGGTTATCAACCGGTGTGTCATTTCATATTTAATGTAAAACGGACAGCCGAATGGCATCTTGATGGTCGATAGCTGCCTCTCTTGGACTTTTCCATTGAATGGGATGGGTTAGGCACAGCGTGACTTCAATTTTGTAACTTTCGATATCCCTATTTTCGAAATTGGACATAACATCAAGATCTGCACGTTCCTCCGGGCCATAGTCGAGGACCATTATTTTGAGGGACTATATTTTGATATTCGGATATGCCTAGTTGATTTTCAGATTAACCCTGTGAACTCATTTATGTGTGTATACTCATCTCCACTGAACTAGCTAGAAGATATCGCTTCGGGTCAAAGCATTAAAAGAAAAGGACCGGGAAACAAATCGAGATCGAATTTACTGGAGATGTGAAAGTCCCGGTTGCAGTAGTAGTAAAAACATCCTGCAGAATTGATGGTTTTGAAACCAAAAAGTTTCGTTTTTCACTAATGCAAAAATTGAAATCCAGTAATCTGACATTTCCACAACCAACCAAACAAGGTTTATAACAAGAAGCAATTGTATTACAGCAACAAGTCATTATATAATTCTTGGAAATCATACAAAACGAAAACATAACTAAAAGCAGCAGTGAAATGGTTCTTGAAAACAAAGGAGAATACAGATATTAAGAGGCATCGGCAGCAGGTTGGGTCACTCCAAACTTCACTAACAACTTACTCAAGGCCCCTGGTGAGCAGACCTGATACTTCACTTTTCCATTAGAAAGGAAAACCTCAGCCAGTTCGAGTTTCTCTGAAGTAAGACTAGTGCTGTCCATTGTCTTACTGAGTACCTTCAGAGCAAGTTGAACAGCTTCTTCCCTCGTGATTTCATCCTTGTAGTCCTGCTTAAGCATTGATTGAGCTGCCTGATTGTTTGATCCAATTGCTGCAGCCTTCCAACCACTGTAATTTCCACTTGGGTCACTCATGTAGAGCTGGAACCCATAATTTTTATCCCAGCCTGCAAAAAGGAAAGAGACACCAAATGGACGGAGCCCACCAAACTGAGTGTAGCCTTGCTTGGTGTCGCACAAAGACTGAACTAGTTGTTCAACAGGCATTGGTTCTTGGTAAGCATAGGTATATCGCTGAGCTTGGACTCTGGCAGTGTTAATAAGGATGTTGGCATCAGACATAATTCCAGCCACAGCACATGCAACATGGTCATCAATCTTGTACATCTTCTCTGTCGATGCCGAGGTCTGTAGAAGCTTGGAAGTCACTTTCTTTTCACCAACCAACACAACCCCATCTTGGGACAATATTCCTATGGCACTCCCTGCATTCCCAATGGCCTCCATCGCATACTCTACCTGATAGAGGCGACCTTCAGGAGAGAAGATTGTAGTACGACTGTCATACCTTCGAGACATTCCGTATTCTGAAGTGTTTATATTTCAATGATTAGATCAGTGTCATGACTAAATTGACCATGAACATTCATATTCCAAAGAAATCAGAATAATCATCAATGATGCAGTAAGATCGCCGCTAGAAATCAGAATAATCATCATCGATAAAGTTTGAACAACAATTTATTTGAGAGCCAGAATCCATAAACATTTTGTTGACCATCATTATTGGCAGTTTTCAAATTGACCCACAGAATGGGTCCTAGCTCCATGGAATGAAAGCATGTTATGTGCAATAAAAACATGAGTCAATTAGTGAACACAATAGAATAATGTCAATTTAATTACTTAGTCAATGCTAATGGAAGTCAAGTAGTTTATAGCAAGAGGTCTAAATCTTACTTGCTATGGGCATAGCAGCATAGCGAATTATTTTCACTCATTGAAACATTTGTTCTGACAGTAAGATTATTTTTAGACAACAGGTTCAGAATTTGTCTATTTTCTTTGATAAGCTAAAAGCAAGCTGCAAGCGAATAAACTAAGCAGAGACGAATAATTTTAGGAATTGTAATTTTGAAAAACAAAAACAAATGTAAATCCGCCTTACAGTAAGTTCAATTGGATCTTTGTTATAAAAAATATTGACTAAAAGATCATTTTGCAGTAAAGAGGCTCCTTATCATTAAAAATAGTTCCCCAGTCTTTCACATTTTCAGCATGAAGAAGAGAGGAGGGGAAGGTCCCTTAATATAGTAAGTAAAACAAGATATAAATCTAACAAAATAAGACCTGTGTATTATAGGCTGTAACAGAATAGGTCAAAGTTTAAACATGTAGTCATGGAAAATAAGAAAAAAGTTTGTTCAGATATTCAAATAAGCTATGAATTATACACAGCTCTTGCATGAATCAATACTAATGACTTCAACTTTCAGACAAAAATAATTAAAATAACATAAATTATGTAAATGTAAATGCATATCTCATTAGTACAGGAAATATAAATGTAAAACTAAATATATTATAAGCCCTCCAGAGGCACCAAAGACAATAGATAGCTGTACTTATTGATATGAGTCACGTAAAGAGATGCAAGAAAGTTATCCTTCAAATTGTCTAAAACAAAATGCAACAAAAGAAATTTCAACCATTCTATCCAACAAACACTTTTACCCTGAGTGCATGTTTGATTACACATTCTTCTAATAAAATAATTTTGCACGTAAACCTAAAAAAATATCCACTTTTTAACCACACGTTCTCAAAAAATTCACTATAACAAAATTTATTCTCCCAAAAAATGGACTCAAATAGAGCCTAAAAAAACGTAGCTTCAAATTAGTTAGTTAATGCTAGAAATTGGATGATTTAGGCCCATAATATTAACATGTGCCTAAAACACTCTTTTGAGGTAGACTGTACCAGTCTGTTTGAGTAAAACAGGTAAGGAAAAGCACTGCACTAAGTTGCAGGGGTGTGGGAGTTATGGTGACTCTCAGTCAATGACTTTGCACTTCCAAAACGGAAAATTATAATAAGAAAAGAGGAAAGATTTTGGAAAACGCATTAAAATACAAGTTCAGATACCATAATCAAAACCAATGTATGCAAATGCAACCTGTCATTTTGGTAAACATCCTTTCATGTAAGAATATACACGAGGAGGCACATAGAAAGATAGCTGATTGCAGGGGCAAACAAATGAGGACAAACTTTTCTATATCAACATTAAAGACAACTGAATTTTCTATATAAAACAGTAATGAAATCATGCTCCCCCCACCCAAATTATTGACACGTCTTCCCCCATATCCAAGTTCCAAATTTTCAATTTCTAAATTGACCTTATAGATCTCTTTTCCAATAATACATAAATTCTCGGTTTTTCTTCAGTGGGTTTTAAAATTTAAGCAAAGAACCAGCACTAATCTTTCCAGCAACAAATTGGGGCTGAGGATCTGGATAGAAACATTTTCCTTTGAACCCCAACAAATACAATGCAAAGATTTTTCAAACAACAATCTAAACCAACAGCGTTTAATATCAATCCCCTCATTGTTTGGGCTCCAACTATAAATTTAGATTAAATAAATATTAACTTTTCATCTAAAACTATGAAATACTTCAAAAAGAATTTTTTTAAAAAAAAACCCAAGAGCCCTCATACATCGTGTTGTACAGTCCTATCATTTAATTAGTTTAGTTCGCTGCTCCCTAAATTGAAATTTAAAAATCTATCACGGGAAGAAGAAGGAAAAAAAAAGGATGACGTTCATAAAATCATAGCTATAAAGGAACAAGAGAGAATCAAGAAAAATAACACGTATACAGAGAGCGAGAGAGAGTACCTGATTCAGGATCTGAAGAGTGGAAGCGTGGTAAGTGTACAGAGCATGAAGGATTTATTTGAACAGGCCTCTCTTTTCTTTTTGTTCAAGCTTCTATCTAGGGCTGGGCAACGGGTCGGGTCGGGCCCATTTTTGCCCAAACCCGACCCGACCCGAATTTACCTGTTTTGGGCCGTTTTTCAAATCGAACCAGCCGCTCGTTCACAGAACCTGACCCGACCCGAACCAACTCGGTTCGGGCCGGTTTACAA
>CAIGRQ010071136.1:0-11329 GCA_903798375.1 Fraxinus sp. D2006-0159 | reverse complement strand
TGGATCGAAATAATTAATAATATCATTCAATTAATTTAATTAGCGAGTTTATTTAATTAAAATCAAATTTTAATTAAATACCAAATTATAGTCCAACTCTAATTCCAAAATTTTAGGACGAACTTATTTAATTAAAATCAAATTCTAATTAAATATCAAATTAGAGTCACACTCTAATGGATAATATGGCGTGTTTTATTTAATTTAAAACAAGTTTTAATTAAATACTAAATTAGAGTCTCACTCTAATTCTAAGATTATAAAGAGAAACTTATTTAATTAAATACCAATTATAGTCAAACTATAATTTAATTATTTATTTAATCGTTAGGATCATTTTGTCTAAATTAGTTTAGACGATCATAATTGCTAGAAACTCAAAACATGTTTGCATATAATATTAGATATTATATAGAAAAAAACTTAAATGATTAATTTTTTTCCTAGTGGATGATTATTGACTCGACCGTGTGGAAGTGTTGAATAATTAGTTTTATTATTGTTGTATTTTGGGCATGTGAGCTCTTATTTATTTTGGACTTGCGAATCTGTTGTAATTAGTACGGGTATGCTATCTAATTATTTAGATCTGCGTGCCAACTAGTATATGGTACATGTTGCAGTTGGACCAATTGAAGATGCAAGAAGAGAAGGAAACCATGGATATGGAGCATTGTTTGAGTCAATGCAATATCCCATACATTGAGAAGTGTTCTCAATTGAATTCAATCACGGACTGTGAACATAGTATTGACTTAGTTTTGCAATATCCGCAAAAGAGTTATTCATAGTTTATTATAAATATTGACATGAATATGCTCGAGTGCACACTCCCTAAGTTGCTTAATACGTTTAAGACGATTAAACCCAACATCAAAGCATGTAGTAGGCAATCCATTGATTCATCTAAAGATACTAAGAGGAAGTCTAAATGAACTTTGGGAAAGCATCCAAGATGGCTAAAACCGTCAAAACGAAAAAGGACAATACCAAATCTAATGACATTCGTTATCATTTTGGAATGATAAGTCATTGGAAGAAAAAAAACAAAGTTTATGTCTACTTCATTAGCTTCTTGGGTATTAGATACCATATATTAAACTAAATAGAAGTAGAACACTGCAAAATGGAGAAGTAGACCTACACGTTGAAAATGAGAAAATGTTGTTGGATTGCTTGTAGGACAGTAGGAGCATACATTTTGTCATTTCCATTAAGCTTAATATTGAAATTAGAGAAATGTTACTTTATACCCACCATTACCAGAGCATTAAATAAATTTCATGTACGGACATGAATTATTTTAACGTTAAGGATAATTATTATTCATTTTATCTTGATACGATCTTAATAGTTATCGTAAATTACAAAATAACATTTATATTTTAAATATTGAGCATTATATAAAGAGTATAGAAATTGAAATGCATAAAAGTGAATTTGAATAATACCTATATATGACAATGTATACTTGGTCACATAAATGAAAAATGCAATTCCAAATTACATAGAGATAAATATTTAGGTCAATTTTTTTTATTTTTTTTTTTCCGAATCTTTGGACAAATGCAAATAATCCTTATTAGGCAAGATGATCGCATCCCCTTTTACTTGAAAAGGAGAAATAGCTGTTCAATTACTATATCTAATACATAGCGATGTATGTGGACCCATGCCAATTACCAATGGATAAGTTCTCTATGATTTTATTACATTTACCGAAGACTTTCAAAAATGTTCATTCATCTTAATGAAATTCAAGCATGAAGTACTTGAAAAGTTTAAGAGATTCAGGCTAAAACTAGAGAAACAAATAGGTAAAAGTATTCACACTAGGATCAAATCGAGGCGGAGGATATCTAAAGGGTAAATTTTTAGATTATCTAAATAAGAATGAGATTCTTTCACAGTAAACTTTCAACGTACACAACTGTGTATTTCAAAGGAAGAATTATACACTATTAGATATAGTGCGACTAATAATGAGCCAGGCAGAGATCCTAAAATCTTTTTAGGGCCATTACTGATTGCAGTGTGCTTCACACTAAATCGTGTCACATCTAAGTCGATTGATAAAACTCCATATGAGTTATAGAAATGTAGAAGGCCCAACTTGTCTCATATTAAAATTTGGGATTGTGACACTTATGTGAAACGCATTAAAATTGGATAAGTTTGAGTCTAAATTCGATAAATATTTATTTGTAAGATATCCAAAAGATATTTTTGGATATCAATTCTTTAATTCCATTGAGAAGAACACCTTCTTCTCAATGCACTTCATATTCCTAGAAAAAGAGTTTATTAGGAAAGGACAATGAGAGTGGAATAGATCTTGAAGGAGTTAGAGAATCCACAGATATATTTGATCAAATAGATGAACCTGAGTCCGAGTCTGATCTCACACATGTTGTGGTACCTACTATTGATCGGGAAATAGAGACTCCTAAGGACACGTTAACTCCGTGTAGATCTTATATGATGATTCGACCTCCTAGAAGATACGAATCCATGATTACTAATCAAGGATGATGAACATATTAGTTACGTAGAAACAAAGTCACGACTCAAAGGGATGGCAAGATGTCATGGAATTCGAGATGAACTTGATGTATGTGAACAAGATTTAGACTTAATCGATCGGCTTGATCCCATATGTTGTAAATAAGTTTACGTGAAAATGTCGACATAGATGGAAACATTCATACATACAAAATATAGCTAGTAGCAAAACGGATTACAAAGGCAAATAATTGACTTTAATGAATCCTTCTCACCTATAGCCATGCTAAAGTATATTCAGATTTTGCTTGTAATAGCTGCATATTATGACTATGAGTTATGACAAATAAATGTCAAAATTTATTTCCTTAACAAGAACTTACAAAAGGAAGTGTACATGATACAACTCGAATATTTTGAATTCAAAGATGCCAACACGGTATGCAAGCTTGATGGATCCATATATTGATTAAAGCAAGCCTCTTGGCATTGAAATATTCGATTTGATAAGACAGTCAAAAGTTTGATTCTATCAAAAAAGAAGAAGAACCTGTATGTTTACAGTAAGATAATATGAGTGTTGTCATATTCTTAAAATTTATGTAGATGCCATATTATTAACAAGAAACGATATTTCTGTTGGAATTTGGTTTAAATATTGAAAAATTTGGTAAGCATAAAACTTGAAAAGTGACTTTTTGTCAACTTTGACCAAGTATTCGGACTTAATCGGATAAACAAATTATAAATATAAATAGACTTATTCTATTTATCGAGTAAATCGTCGTGGTGTATTTGGAATCCAATCAAATCCGAATGAATGAGAAATTGTAGTTTAAAGTTGGAAAGGAAAGAAAAATTGGCCGAAAATTGACGTCCATTATGTATCCCATATCATTTTTGCATTGAGCATTATATCAAAAATCTTGCAAAAACTCTCCACAAATCATTCCATAAAAAAATTCTTGTAGAGAGAAAATTTCGTTCGAACTCGCTGTTACTTATGGTTTGAAGTGCTTTTATAACACGTTGTATCCTTTGTATCTTAAGAGATAAGTGCCGTAATCCTTTAGCACGTTTCGCGACAATTTTGTCTTAAGAAGAAAGTATTAATTACTCGCCTTGAATTTCGTTTATTCACTTTATTTATTCCTTATAATTTCTATTTATATAGAATTTAATTACGCTCATGTGAATTAAACTTAATTATTAATGTGTCAAATAAACAAACAATCATTTCACTACACAATTCAACAATCGTCTTTATGTTTAATCGTAGAAATTGTGGTTGTCGACATAATATTTCCATGAAAAATATGAGAGAAGCAAATTAATCTATAGAGATATATCTGAAAAATTGTTTTAACTCATTCCAATCAACACAAATAAAAATCTTGAGAAGGTTCACTTTAGTGGACTAAAAAACAAGATGGACATCGATGATAAGTACCATTAAGGTTAACTTTGACATTCTTTAACGATAATGAATGTAATAAACATTTTGACCTAATTTTCTCTATAAATTAAATTGGAAAACCAAATATGAAAAACAACAAAACTTTCTCAAAATATATACATAATAATGGCATATGACAGGCGTTAGGGACCATCAAACCTAGCCGATCGACTCGTTTCACCAAATGTCGACTTGGCTAATTCATTGGTTGACTTGCCAAATTTGTTTTCAATAAAAATTGCATTTCACTCATACTTTAAGAATCGACGAATAACTTGTTTCAATTTAAGGTGTATTTGAGCAACATAATTTTGGAAGAATGTATTATGGTATAATATATTGATGGAGAATGAATGGTTGAAAAAGAAGGAAATGTTATCGATGTGATGGAAAATATTATTTTATTGAAAAATCAAAAATGTGTGGTTGAAAAAGAAAGAAATTTAGGCCCCATTTGGTAGATATTAAAATCCAATTAAAATTGAAAATATTGCTATTATTTGGTCTCATTCGTCTAATAAAAATAAACAATAACGATAAATTTTTTAATTTTAACCCAATTTTAATCTCTACCGGACGGACCTTAATGTGGCTGGAGCTTATCTTCAAATTGAGGCAATTACAGTATTCATGCATTAGGTGCCAACAATTATTGACTTTCTTGCCCATCATTTACTGCTTATGAATACTTCAATTTGTTCATTGAACAAAAGAGAAAGTCCAAGACCTTTATAAAGACAACATCCTACCAAATTGATATTCTCAACTTATATGTGGCTTCCTATTGGATGATTTGAGACACTAAATTCAACATGTTACTAACAAACAAACAAAAAAAAGAAGAAATAAATAAATAAATTGTTGATTGAAGAATAATTCAAACACCTCTACAAAGTGATTTTTGAAAACATCTTTGAACGACTTTTTGTCTCGAGTTTCAAAAATGTTTAATGAATGGCTGACTACCTATCAAAGCAAGAAGAAGAAGAAGAAGAAGAGAAAGTACAAACAAACCTTTATGTCCGGAATTTCTTCACTTTTTATTCCATTTCGTCATGCTTGTAAGTTGCAATACAAATAGGGATTGAAGAATCTGCTCAATTAAAATATTTTTATATATATCATATTATAAAAATTTTAATTCCTCTATTTTGAACTGTATAAATCTTAGCCTCCGTTTGGTGCGCATTATTATAGAATGAGAATGAAAAATATAGTCGTTATTGGACTCTACACAAGAGATAGAAATAAAAATTTGAAAGTTTGATGTGATGTATAACATTTGTGTTTCTTATTTTTAGTAAATTTGTATGGAAAACAAACGGAGACTTAATCTAACAATTTCACCATTGTGCATTTGTGCTCTTTAATCACCATATTTGTCCCAAGTCTATTTTTTTTTTTTTTTTTACAACAACGAATAAGTATATTTCAACTTAAATAATTATTTTTAGAATGATGTTATTTATTCCTACTGGGATTACAATCTCATTCGAGATGACTCTAAATGATAGATTAAATGATAGGTGAAATTAAATAACTTATTTAATTTTATTTATCATTTAATCTCATATTAACTATACCTAAAGTTGTAACTTAAGTTAGATGAATAGCATTATTTTTATTTTTAACGTGAAGTGTTATCATTACATAATCTTTGTCTACTACAATCCACACGTGCTCTCTCTCTCTCTCTCTCTCTACATTTTCATGGCTGAAATTCAATCCAGTTGCATTGACCCTAGAAGCGGCTACTGCCGGAAAACCAAGACTTTCCACAGCCTCCGTCCGCCGGTGCCTATGCCGCAGCCGTCGCAACCCCTCTCCATTATTTCTTACACTCTCTCCCTCCTCCACTCCTCCACCAACGCCGCCTCTGCCTCTCTCTCCACCACTTCATTTCTCATCGACGCCGCCACAGGCCGCCGCCTCACTTACACCGCCTTCCTCCACCAGGTTGACTCACTTTCATCTTCTATACGATCTCTATATCCAAATCTTTCTAAAAACGACGTAGCATTTATACTCTCACCGCCAAGTCTTCATGTCCCGGTTTTGTATTTCTCACTTCTTTCACTTGGAATCACCGTTTCACCGGCGAATCCTTTGTCCTCACCGGATGAGTTGACTCACCAGATTAAACTCAGTCGACCCTCCATCGCCTTCGCCACCGCCACCACCGCCCACAAACTCCCCGGACACCTCCCCGTTATTCTCCTCGACTCCCCGGAGTTCTTCTCTATGCTCTCATCTGTCAATAATTCGAATAGGAAAGAACAATTCATTATCAAACAATCCGACCCAGCCGCCATTTTATACTCCTCCGGCACCACCGGAAAAGTAAAAGCTGTGGTGCTTACTCACCGGAACTTCATTGCGATGACTGCAGGTTTGTACTACAACAAATTGGCAAATGAGGAACAAGCAAAACAAGAAATGAATACGAATATCCATCCAACATACCTGTTCACATTGCCTTTGTTTCACGTTTATGGGTTTTTCGTGCTTATAAGGGCGGCGGCGTTGGGCGAAAGCGTAGTACTAATGGAGAAATTCGACTTTGTGAAAATGCTGGAGGCGGTGGAGAAGTACCAGGTGACGTTTATTCCTGTAACACCGCCACTTGTGGTGGCGATGGTGAAGTCAGATTTGGTGGCGAAATATGACTTAAGCTCTCTTAAGGGCCTCGGCTGCGGTGGAGCGCCACTAGGGAAGGAGGTTCTGGTGCGGTTCGAAGCCAAATTCCCCCATGTAGACATTGGTCAGGTATAACAGCTTAACACCCGTCTGTGTAATAGTAGATCCACATCTTGCAAAATTGGTAATAAATGATTTTAACTGTTGTAAGACATGGAGTCCGCTTTCAATTGGGTTTTTCCATTTATACCGAAAAATGGGTGACAATGAGTTGGACAACGTCTCACATGTATGCGGACCCTGAGTGAATAAAAAATTCCAAAAAAAACGTGGGTGCTCCCCTGTTATGAGTGTTCAGTCAAAGTGTTTGTCAACTATTTTCGATAAATATAGCATGATTGCTTTCAATTATACTTGTGGTACATAGAATTATTCAACAAAAATATGGGTCGGTCCACATGAGTTATTAGTTTAGTATCATCGAATTTAAATTAATTTATACTACTAAATTCCGACAAATATTGAACTTAGAAAGTAGAGAAATTTTTTGCTTTCGTTATTGTTCGATATATAAGATGAATTGAATCTATCGGCTCAATTCATTACTTGTTATCAAGTTGAGTCGTGTAGATTTGTATGCACACAAGTGAAAAGAGTTTTCTTATATGGCTGGTCAACATGCTTTGGCTCGATTGCACGTTTTGATGAAACTTCACTTATGTTCATGAAAAAGGAGGATTCAAAATCTTTTACTAGTAATTTTATCGTGTTCTAATGCTTGAACGGAAATTTTGTGGTCATTCTCAGTGCAATCATGTATAATAAAATGAGTTTTTTTAGGGTTATGGTTTGACTGAGAGTAGTGGGGCAGCAACGCGAACAATAGGGCCTGATGAGGCTAAACGATATGGAACCGCCGGGCGCTTGTCTGAGAACTTAGAAGCCAAGATAGTCGATCCTGAAAATGGCGAGGCCTTACCTCCTGGAAAGATCGGTGAATTATGGTTCCGAGGGCCTATTATCATGAAAGGTAACACATTGACGGACTCGATTAGTCATTGATGTTTAAGATTATACGAATTGAATACTTTTTGTCGAATAAGACATTAACGGTCGAACATTGACAGGTTATGCTGGGGATGATGCGGCGACAAATGCGACTCTCGATTCACAAGGCTGGCTAAAGACGGGCGATCTTTGTTATTTCGACTCTGATGGATTTCTCTTTATTGTCGATAGATTGAAGGAATTGATTAAATACAAGGCTTATCAG
This sequence comes from Fraxinus sp. D2006-0159, assembly GCA_903798375.1. Classification (NCBI taxonomy): domain Eukaryota; kingdom Viridiplantae; phylum Streptophyta; class Magnoliopsida; order Lamiales; family Oleaceae; genus Fraxinus; species Fraxinus sp. D2006-0159. The sequence continues at coordinate 3,461 of CAIGRQ010071136.1, read as the reverse complement.
GTAACGATCCTATTATTGAATCTTTCATTCCTTGTGCTGAAAGTTTTGATGCGATGGAAAATGAGACACTTTGTAGGTTTCTCCGGCCGATTTGGAAAACTTACTTCAATCCATACCTGAGATAGAAGATGCAGCTGTAATTCCGTACGTATTCTCACGTCTGTTTGGATAACTTCTTTGAATCTCTTATATGACTTTTTTTAAGTTGATTTTATGACTTTTAGCACGTTTACTTGGTCGTGTACCTCAGTCTGCCATATCTTTTTTTTTTTTTAATCGTGGATATTCGAGTCAGTTTGCGCGCACTTCGACTAATCCCACGAATCCCTGAAATTTATACTTCAGTGGTTCTGAGGAATTTGAACTGGTAACCATTGAAGAGCAAATTCAAGGGCTGACTAATTGAACAATTCCTTAGGGTTCCTCAATCTACCATATCTAAAGGACAAACATCTAAATTATACTTGGATACAAAACCTCGTAGTCATATGATTATACAAACATCCAATGTCACACTAANTCATATGATAATACAAACATCCAATGTCACACTAATATGTTAAATTGAGATATGGTTTTTAGTATTTTAACTCGACGTTGACATGACTTATTTGGAAGCAGATATCCCGATGAAGAAGCTGGGCAGATTCCCATGGCCTATATTGTGAGAAAACCGGGTAGCAATATCACGGGTGCTCAAATAATGGATCTCATCGCAAAGCAGGCATGTCATCATTCTCTTAACTCTGAATAATTCGTGATGTCAATTCTAACAAATATTTAGATTGACGATCAAGTATTATCTTTGCTCTGCAGTATACTTATTTTTGATGTGAAATTAAATAACTCATTTAATTTTACTTTTCATTTCATCTATCATTTGGATCCACTTAGACTGAGGTTGTAATCCAAGTGGGGCTACATAGCATTATTCTGTAAAGAATTTGTTAATCGAAAATAAATAGTTACTTATTTTGACAATAAGATGAAAAATGATCAACTTCCCTCGTTTTCTTTGGATTAAAATAGTAAGTTGTATCATTTGTTGTAGGTTGCTCCTTATAAGAAGATTCGCCGTGTTGCATTTATCAACTCTATTCCAAAAAATCCAGCAGGAAAGGTCTTACGAAAGGAGTTGATTAATCTCACCAATTCTAGCACTTCACCAAAACTATGAGGGCTTGTTCTACAAAGTAAATCGTACAACACAAATAAGTTTGGAGAAAGAAAGATAAAATATTGTTATAGTCGTTATTCTTTCTAGCATTGCATATCACGTATGTCGAGATGACATGTTTGATATACATTACTCCACAAGACTAATGAGAAAATAAAAATTATTTTTGTTTATATATTTGCATTATTATTCAGCGTAGTAAACATGTCGCAGTTATTTTGAATGTAGACATTAATTCACTTGTACCAACTAGTATGTAACATGTGCATTGCACATGATTTTGTAATAGAGTTTCGAGTTAGTTTTTGTCCAGATTTTTATTTAAAACATGATGCAATATGTCATTTGTAGACTCCATATTCTTCATCCCTTACAAATAAATGGTGTACTTTTGTGATTTCAAATAAAGGGTAATCTCGATTGAGTAAATTCAAGTGTACATAATTGTGGTTGATAGAGGACTTACCACCTCTCACATGAGGTGGGTCCCATGTGGGAACGACCTCATTAAAAATGAACAAAAAAAATCCCCACCCCCCTCCTTTGTGTCTGATCGGTGGGGGTTTGGTAACCCCCACATTTGTACACACAGCAGAGTCCATCTTGATTTCCAATTAAGACTTTGCAAAAGTATCATTTTTATGTTAAAATACAAAAATGCTGTTTTTGTAAAAACAATCAAACTCTTTATATCACCAAAATTACATAATACAAAATTACAAATGATTGGTGCATAAAAGTCTAGGAAAAACCAAAGCATTTTCAAGAGAAGCTTTGTAAGTGATTCATCCTATTAATCGATAGATAATACTTTTTCGAAAAAAAGAAAGACAAAAAAAACTAGATGTAATCTCTAACTTAAGAAAAAAATAGATAATACTTTGGTAGTTCTATACACCCATTGCTGCCGTAAAAATGGAAAAGTTCTACTTGTTTCTTGGACTTAGAAATTCCACGAAAACCTACTTAAGAAACCAATCTTTCAATAAACAAAACGTGGCACAAACCCAATTGCTTGTTTCTAAGTTAAAGCCAAAGAACAAATTATTAGTAGCATTGAGAATAGGAATCTATATTAATTTTAAAATTTTAAAATTTGAATACAACTATTGATTAGAGATATGTGTTCAAATTTCATTTGTTTGAATATCAAATCATGGAGGAAGGAACAAATTGCTATCTAAATTTAGCTAAGCAATAATTTGGACACCCATTTTTTCCTTCTAGAAGATATACTTGAATAATTTTTATTTTTAATTTTAGCATTAAACATGTTATTTGGATGACTCTTGAATTGAAAAATGTTCTTAGACTTTGCTCAAGTATTTGACTTTATTACAGATTTTGTCCAAACTTTTCATTTGTGTCACCTACGGTATCAAACCTTTCAAAAAATCGCACTTGGAATCCAAATGGATGAAAACCGTTAGTTCGGTTAATCAATATTTTGACCAAATTTGACTACATTTTTAAAGGGTAAAAAGGATAAAATTATATTTTTTTTTATAAAAAATCTAAAAATAAATACACTTCATCTTCTCCATATACCAAAACCAAGAACCGGAACTACCACTGCCACTCACCGCACCGCCCACACCCATCGCCACCTCGACTTACACTATACCATTATTTGTCTCTCTTTTGATGCCAATTCCAAGATTTCACAATTGACAATAGTTGGGTTGGTTATGTTTCAACTGCAACGGCCGATTTATAGGCCTCTTGTTAATCTCTATCCCTATTCCAACTATTCAAATTAATTACCTAATAATTTCTTCATTGATTCCTTTGTAATTCACTAAATTATGTGTTCAAAGAAAAAATATGTGCTATTATTCCAACTATTCAAAAAGGGTGGAGTTGTGGAATCCATACTCAAATTTGATTGGAGCCACCACGGCCTATACCCGACATTTAGGCTATGTAGGCGATTGTGATTTGCTGATTTATTGCTCAAATTCTTGAAAATGGTATAGTTGTGTGGTGATGGTGATTGTGGGTTTTGGTTTGGATGTGTGGGCAACGATATAAATGGTTTGCAATGACTTTGGTGGCAATTTCGGTGCGGTGCTTTGGGTAGAGTGGATGATGGTCGTATACTGGTCTGGGAGTGCTGGTGGTCGGCGCGATTGGGTGGTGGATGTTGGGTTGGCTTCTATGAGGTGGGGTGGGGTGAAAAAAAATTCAAATTCTTTTTTTTTTTTAATTTAATTATTTTAATTCTTTAATAAAAAAATCTAAAGTTACCTTTTTACCATATAAAATATAATCAAAATTTGGTCAA
>CAIGRQ010071078.1:0-13553 GCA_903798375.1 Fraxinus sp. D2006-0159 | reverse complement strand
TTGATCTTCCATAATTTCCTAACATTTGGAAACAAAATACTAATCATAAATCTGACTTGGTTTGAGCTTAGCCAAATAGACCCATGTTTGGTCCCCATTCTCAAAAACTCATTTTTCCTAAAACTCAATTTCAACCACATATTCATGGGATCCACAAATTTTATCCAACTTTCCAATCACACGTTTCATCAACTTTTATCAAATTCTACTAAAATCTGATTTTAGCTAAACCAAACAGGAGCTAGAAGATATTGATTTAAGACTGACAGAGCAGCTTTAGGAATGTAAAATTATCCTGCAATTTTAGAGATCTGAATGGAACACGTGACCTGTTTTATGCAACAATATGGACTTCAAATCATGACAAACTGGAGCAATTAAAGATTAAGCATCTATGTTCCTTCTATTTGCAGTATACTCTGGCGAGTCCTGATAAGCAAAATATAGAGTACCTGGATTAGGGTTCCAAAAGCATCTCCCGGAACAAGAACGTCTCAACGCTGAGACCCTAGAGCATTTCTATCAGCCTTCAAAAAAGTGTAAAAAGTTAAGATACCCGGAAAATTACACTAATTCCAAACAAAAATTAGATGGCTATATACATTTTATGGCATGTTTGTTAGGGAGAATTAGATAAAACTGGATAAAGTTTTAAGGAAGAAAAACAAGCTAAAATCTTGTTTTACTAAAACGGTCATTGTGTACCAAACATGAGTTATCACACAAAAAAATCCATTTGATGCAATGGCATATGACAACAAATTAAATTAACCGTACCCTGCACGAATTTCAGCTTCTGCACAAGTCGTCACGCTGTTTTCTAGGATCCCAAAAGCTTTCCCCAATAACTGCAAGACTAGGACGTTAGTCGAAGTTCAAATAACTAGGCTCAAATTTATCATGTACACATCAAGATAACTACTGATGAAGATGAAGTACAAAAGTTTAGTGGTGAAGGATCTAATAAAGCCTGAATTCATCATTTTAACATCAAGTTTTCAACATTAACAAATGCATATGTAAACAGTAAACACCCTTAACTGTGGCTCACATTATATTAGAAGCGGGTTGAATTTGTAGAGTACATAAATAATGGATGTGATGTGTTCATGTATGTGAAAGAATAGGCTTTTTATTATTTGGGACTTCAGCTCTAGCTAATAACATTGACCCTGCAAAGGAACAATCAGTGTCATAAGTCCAAGAGTGAATCGTAAACACTGTTATTATGTCCATTTTTAGACTTTTAGTATGATCACACATCTATTTTATCACCCTCATTTTACTACATAACACACATGGGTAGGGTTAGTCTCAGTTGACCACACAGTTTTGTTTGTGAAGTGGTGGGTGGTGAGTTGATGACGGTTTCAAGCCTGGTTAACGACGCAAGTTTACTTTGGTGTTACAGGTGAATGGACCTAGATGATAGTGGAAAAGTTTCTCGTATCACATTATACTGTGCTACATAACACTTCAATCTTCATGTACATGTTCATTTCACTACTTTTCTGCTGTCTATTTTTATCATGTTTCAACTAGCCTTTTAAAGATTTGGCTTGCTTATTTTCTGACGGGAATAAATATTTTTATAACCGTTCTTGCATCAGTAACTAAATAAAAACGAAATGTTAAGCACATTTCCATCCGTTCCCTCTGTATATTGTAGCTTCATGTGTTTGCAGATCATGCTATTGCCAGCAGAATTGTATAGGTCCACACTGCTTTATAAATTATGGATTTTTTCATTACCATTCCCTGTAAGCGTGTTTGCTGCTGCACCTTATTGATATGCAAGCACTCCAGCGTTAATTTGTATCATATGCATTTAAATGTAAAGAGAATTGTACCTGCGTTGTTGACTGCTTCATGCAGTATTTGGGGCCCCTTTTGGCAAACATTTGCTGCCAATAATGCAAGCTGCCCTTCCCCAATGTCAAGTTTTCGAAGGGCGTCTTTGAAGACCTTAAAGTCCTTGAAGCTGGAATTTCGGGCCAGCATTGTCTTAAAGTTCAATTGACGGGCTCATTTCCATCTAATCCAACAGGATTTGTTACAGTCAATAGTTTGATACTTAGTATTCTAGATAAGCCAAGTTTGTAATGTTTTGATTCGTACTCCGTCACTTGGTTTGGATTCTAGATCATTGGATCATTGTAATGTTATACTTTGAATGCCCGGGTATGCCCACAGCAGTTATACTCAATTTTGATCGATACAAATTTCTTTACCTGATCATTAAAAAAAAAAGAACCCAGGTACAAAACCTTTTGTTTAGAAGACATTCCTTCTGCCTTAAATGTTTTGGTTACCCTCAATTTAAAAAGCCATTGCCGCATTTATCTTCTTCCTCCCCCATCCCCAACCCTGACCTCTGCGTACCAGCCACCCCGCACCCCCCAGGCTCTCCTGAGTTGCTCTCAATTTCCTTACTCCAGAGCTACTCAGAAGAGTCTCGAGGTCCCAAGTAAGAACTCAAAAAATGGGAGTCGTGGGTGGAAGAAGGGAGGCAGGGAGTAAGAAGGGGATGAATGGCTGTATGACAGTTAGTTTAGGGATCACTCTCCGTGTCTTGTATGCCATCTCTTAACCATAATTCTGCCTGATACAGATGCACGAAGATATTGCTCGTGAGGAGTCGCAAGTGTTCGAGGGAAGTGTAACACAAGAACTTTGCCGGGGTTCCTTCTTGGAGACTGCCTATTAAGACCTGCAATGGTCAAGGTAGTCTGGAGAAGAACAACAGTGCTTTGGCGTTTGAACATTGTTGAATTCTTTCATCAGTTAATAGAACGTTGATGTTATTGATCAAATGCTATTTGAAAACTACTCTTTTGCTCTGAAACAGAATTGAGATTTGCACTGAAACAAAGTGTTACAATGCACATTCATTTTAAATATAGTCAAATCGTATAATTTCTGACCCAGCCCTGCTAAAGAAGAATAGTTTCTAGGCCCTGTATTGTCAGCCCCCCACCTATCACGAGGCGCTAGCTCGACGCCCTTGTATACATGCCCCTGTACTGTACAAAGAGCCTTTTCGGCTTTTCCTAATTTCTATTCTTCTCTATCTACGTTTGACATCACTTTTTAAAAGTTAAAATGAGTTTTTGAAATCCAAAGGTTACTTTTGAATTCGTTTGGCTTGGGAAAAGTGCTTCTCCTGGTTAGAAAGGCTTTTAAAGAAAGATGATCTACATCAACGAGATGTTGCTGACATCTCATTAAAGCAGGGATATAATATGCACGATGAAATGAAATTTTTATAGAACGGCTAGAATTTTGTCTCTTTATATATGTAAAACTCTTGATCCAGGTGTCCATTATCATGGGAGCAGAATGGACACTCTGAAATCTCGCTTTGGAATGGAATCAGTAAAAACTGAAGAAATCCGCACAAATTGAGATTAGGGAGCCAATTTTATCTTAGCAAATTAGAAAGTACAACAATTTTGTAACCTGACCGGGTGTGAAAGTCAACGCGGACTTGTTGGAGGCCAAAAAAGGAATTATAGAGCAGAGACTTCAGTTTATCTGTATGCAAGGATTATCCAAAAAAACCATTATACTGCTCCCATATGAAGAGGACTCTCATTAGTTCAGATGCAAGGATTCCAAAATTAGCTTTGACAAATGTTTTCTTTATGCTAAAACTAACAGTATTTTAGCTTTTCAACAGATAATATGCTCAGACTGAACTGAATTTGCAGTATGAAAAAAACCCACCGTGTAGCTCTTGATTTTCAGAAAGTAGCTTTCATCTAACCATAATTTCTAATGAAACAAATAACTAAAACGTGCAATTTTTTTCCGCCAGTTTTTAAAATAATTTTCCCACCTTTGAAACAAAGGAAAACCATCAGGAGGAACCTATCAACTAATGTAATGTCAAAGATAACCCCCATCACACACAAACCCAAGCAAAAGTTTTAAGTTCTGTTTCCACTGACTCGCCTTGATCAACATTGCTATTGATGGTCTGTCATTTGTGCAACACGCTCTTTCTTGGCAGCTTCATCTTCTTCTGAGACTGGTTCTGCCAAAGAGTATAAAATCAAACAGGAGAACGGTGATCTCAGCGACAATCATTAGATCTACAAACACATGCACAACACGGAGCGATAAGAAAGAAAATTCACCTTTTGTCTGTCCAAGGCTTCAGCATCAGTCCTCTCTCTCCAGGTGCTCTTACGAAGTTTGATCGGTCGATTTCCAACATATTTCCCTGACATTAAAATATTATGTACCTCTTTAAAAGTCCAAGTCGAATCCAATTCATACGATGCTATTTTCCCTTTGCAAGGATAAATCATAATCATAATTAAAGTCCTGTAATTTAAGCACTTTGTTATGAAACTAAATACTCTTTACTTTGTTAATATTCTTATGCTATATTATAACATAGCTGGTCCAAATCCAAATAAAGGAGGGTGGTTGATTTCAATAGACTTAAACCTAGCATAAATCTTTGTTAGATTCTGCATGCCCATGGATCTTCAGATTAGGGCCCTTAATAGAACGAAATGGACAATGAACTACAAAGACCCTAGATAAGTATGATAAAAGCATAAGAGTTGAATTCTAGGTGGCCAGGCTGTGTGAGGTTAAGCATCCCCAACCAGCCATCTAGGTGATGAAAGCTGGAAATGTTGCAGATTATATTTTAAGGGTTTGTCCTTTTAACAAACTAATTGAAGATAATTGACAAGGACACCAATAGTTGCTAAGTTGTTTAAATTCTAACAAGTCGAGTTCGAAGATTTGAGTCAGATGGAGAAAGGGGTTTAGTGGTTGCCCCTTGTTAAAGAGTCCCTTGGACTAAAAACAACAGAAGAAAGAAATAATGCAACAAAGAGTGATACAAGCAGAAAAGGACCACATAAGAATCCGAGTGCAAAAACCAATTACCATTCATTTCTTTAAGTGCTGCTGCAAGGTCTGAAGGGTTGGAAAAACTAACAAATCCATAGCCCTTGGTTTTGCCCGTTCGCTTATCTCTTACAACCTGGTCCAAGATATTAGGTCCATGTTAATTGATTGCTGTTCTTAGAAAGCATAATTGAGGCAATAGACATCCTTTCCAAAATGCAAAAGATTCGGTAACTAGAGAAGCAAAAGACAAGCAAAACCTCAAATTGAAAGAATAAGAAGACAGAGATGAAGAAAAAGACAATGTGGTGGAGGGGGAGTAAATTCACCTCAGTTAAAAACATGAAAACCAATTTGGCGGCATCTGCACTCATCAGGCATGGATTCGAAATTAACATGGATGATGAAATGGACAAGCTTATAAAATTCCTTCTATTTATTCATTCATTTTTTTTCCCCCAGTACTCTACACATTCAGGTAAATATTTTTGACTATCTTCTATATCACCATATACAGTGATGTTAGCATAAAAGTTAATCTTCAGGCAGTAAGACAAATTGGACACTTTCTATCATCTTGTATTTACCCATTTGTCTATTTGTATGCAGTACTATACATTCAGGAAGATATGTTTTTACTATCTTCTAGGTTAACACAGTCAGGGATATATTTTTCTTGGACCTACAGACTAAGAAATAATCTTCAGGTGTAAGAGAAATCTGTAACATTCCACTATCAAACCCCACCACTTTTCTCGAGGTAACAATATTTTTAAACGGTACAAGTTGTAGATACACCAGTGATGTGAAGTAAGAACTAATGCAGCCAGGAAGCTTAAACAAATGCACTCGCATAATACAAGAAAAAGGAAGCAAAATCCATTCAAAAGAATATATTTATTTCCCGGTTCTCTAGCTTGTTCTTAAGCCAAAATTTGGAAGTCCCCCTTATTCCAGTTAAAGGACCTGCAGTTTTTCAATTTATTTTTTTATTTTTTTTCCATGAAAAGTTTTTAATATTTGCTTTGTTTGTTGACAACATTTTCCTTTTAGATTGGAATAATTTGTAATAGATGGGAATAAAATGTACTGGAATGGACTTCAAAGGAAATTCATTTATAACTTTTAAAGATGCCTTAATACGAAAATGCCCAATCCGCATTCTTGATAAATTATAACAAATACAAGATATGCATACACCTGTAAATGTTTACAAGGCCTCATTCCTTACTACAGATTCATTTGAAAGTTTGAAATCAGATTTGAGGAAAAATTAAAGAATAAGTCAACGAACAAAGATTTACAAGAGATTGTGTAAGAGAAGCCAGTATCATGGTCTTGCAACTAAACTCATGGTCATATGATTGCTAATGACCCATCTGAAATGACATAAATTTGCAAAACATTTTAAAAAGACCCACTTATAGAAGGTAAAAAGTTCGGCAACTACGTGTTTCGAAGCTAACTAAAAACACCATGTCCAGACCAAATTTAAATTTAAACCAGTCTACAATTAGGAAATCTAACAACAGTCATGTGTCATTCATATAATTTAGAAAAAAATGTTTTTGCTCACTTGTTTCCAGATCTCAAGCCAAAAGTCCAAAATCAAACATTTGCAGGAAGAATTATATGCGATTAGCACTATCATCAATTTACAGTATTGTACCCTAAGATGCTTGGACAAGAAATTGGTGACAAAACAGTTCTTTTGTGGCAAGAAAAATCACAACTTGTCAGATGAGGCAGAAAGTATCAAGCTCCAAAATGTCATGGCCTTTAGCCCCATGAAGAAATGTACAGTTTTTATGGCGCTAAATTTCAGATAGTAATAGCATGAATTCAATAATTTACTGCACCTAGTTTTTTCCCATTCAAAGACGTTATTAATTGATATAGACCAAAAAAAATCTACCTCAATGAATATGAGTCAATTGAGAGCTCCATGCACTTCAAATTAACATCTGAAGAGGACATGCAAATGCTCATGTATATCATTCAAAAGACATTACATAAACACAAATAAAAGACACCAAACTAATTCAGAAATAACTTACTCTGGCCATATTAAAGTAAGGAAATCTTGCAAATGCTTTTGATAGAACATCATCATTCACCTCATTTCCAAGATCACCACAAAACAGACGATAGTCATCTGCAAGATGCAACATATCAAGAAATAAGAGTTGCTTCATACTAGATTAACTGCTCGATAGAACCACCTAGATTAGCATAATAGGAAATAGGAAAAAATCAAGATGGAAATTGATAAATGCAAGTAAAGGGAAAAAGATGTATCATGAGCTCCAAGTGATAAGTAAAGACTAGAACTGGCAACTATACACAGTAGGATATGGGTATTCAGCAGCCATGAGTTAGTCCATGTCACAGGTTCACAAATATCAGAAAGTTCAACAAGAAAATTTTGAAGTGAATGACTGACTATCCACCATATATCTATAAACGTGACTAAAAATCAACAGTCATACCAAGTTCATGCCCATACCCCACACAGCATAGCATCCCTAAAGCTTACTGAGATTAACTTAAGCACATGATTAACCCCACATCTGAGCAATAAGACTAATGGTCAAACCAAGGATTCAGCATGAGCAAGACCAATAATACTCAAGGGCCATTCTTATCCTTACAATTACCAAATTCCAACATGAATTACTGTTGAAGACTAACAATAATTTTACTTTAATCATCTCTAGATTTGCATTGCAAATAATGTATTATTAGAGCCTTTAGAGGGGAAATAGGCCTCGACTTTTTCCATGGATCCTGGAGGTAAAGGGATTGCATGAGATCCTGAACGGGAACTGAACCGTATCATACCAAGCCTACAAAGGAATTAATCTTTCCCTTACCATAGAGCTTACGGATCCCGATTCCCTGAATCTATATTCCAGGTCAACCAATTATTCTAATTTGCCCTAAGCAATCTCCATGGCAACAGTTTCTTGCATAATGTTCCGAAAGAAACAAAATAAATTAATTAATCCTACAACATAGCCAAGGAGTAGTTAATATTTCAGATTTTAAGCTTGTCTACCAAGTGGGGAAAAGAAAAGAATAAATATATGGAGAGTGAGACAGAATCATACTCTCAGGCCATTCTGCAAGAGTAGGATCCTCCCAGGATTGCCCTGCAGCTTTCCGAGGAATTGCCTTCTTTTTAGTCTCTGCTTTGTGTTCGATCTCGCTGCTTGCAAGCGCAGCTTTCACACTCTCAAGAGCTTCTGGAGTAATGGTTTGCGCATCTCTCTGAAACAACTGCTGGGCCTGTCAATATCCACATTCACCATTAGAACTAGAAAGAGTGATGAAAAATGACAACAAATGTACAAATTGATTTACTTTTCCAAGAAACCATTTGAAGAGCTTATTTTCTTTCCATCTTGTAGAAAATCCATTAGCAAAAATAATCAAAAGAACGCAACCAATCAAGTTGTTCAATACAAAATTTAAACAATGTCTCAAGAAGTGCCAAAATGTAATGATTATCAATGCTCAAGTGTGTAAATCTGATTTCAAAATACAAATCAAAAACATTCAGCATAATCTAATTCAAAATCTCCAAGCTTTTATGAGCCTAAGTAGGTGACTAGATGACACAGCCAAGTTTTGCGCCTAAACAAAGCCTAGGCGCGCTTTTCAAAAGCGTGCAAAAATGTATTTCAACCCCACCAAAAAAGTATTTCAACCCCACGGGTGAACTCCATAAATAAATGTAACCCTTTGAATTCCTGAATACCCATTAAAATGCTAACTTCCGAAAACATAAAACTAATTTGCCTGCCGATATTGAGGCAATGAGTAAACAGTGCGGGGAGCTGGATAAATGAGTAATGCCACCACCGATGAATTCAATACAAAATTATAACAATACAGCCCAGCCCATGAATTTCATAATTAAAGGTAAATCCTAGAAATGCCGAATATCCATTAAAATGCCAAATTTCAAAAACATAAAAGTAATCTAGACTGCTGCAATTAAGGTAGGGGGATTGCGTGTGCTCCACCCGTGAATTCCACAAATAAACGTAAACCCTAAAATTCCAGGAAATCCATTAAAACGCTAACATTCAGCACAACATAAAAGTAAACTTGCCTGCTGGTATTGAGGTAACGTGTAAACGGTAGGGGGAGCAGGATACACGGGTAGCGCCATCGACGGTACAGATGGAGGAGGAGCAGCGCCTATGTACGGGACAGGCGCCGGAGCTTGTTGGAGATGGAACGGCGTCGGAAAATAGGGGGCGGAGGCCGTGGGTGCGGCGTATGTATATTGGGAGGATGATGATACGGAGGCGGCCGCAGTGGAAGGCACCATCGACATAGCGGAACCTGATCAACCGACTGGTTTCAGTTAAACGACGACGTATTGATATGCTCGATTCTGCTCCTCTTGAGAAATGCAATTACAAACGATGCGATTTTCAGGGAAAGGAAATTTAGGGGTCCTATACACAAAAGGTAAGTAGGGAAGTCAACAATGATCTTTAATAAAATAGGCTACACTCAATAATGCTTGGTAAAATAGCTTTACTCTAATTTATCATCGATAATTATATCATGACTACAAAAAAAATTTATTAAGTGTACCACGTTTTTTAATATTTTTCGTATTTACTTAAATAACTTCAAGTAAAATTACATAACTAGAATTTTAATATACTTTTTAGTAAAATAAATTATTATTCTACTACAAGAATAAACCTAATTTTCCTTAAGGCCTGTTTGATAGAGTTTATCTTCCATAGAAATTGGAAATTATTTTCCATTTTTCAACTTATTGCATGTTTGATTAGCCAAAAATTCCATGGAATTGATTTTCCATCTTAAACCCCACGTGACCCACTTTTCTTGGTTTTCCCACCACTTTGGTGGGAAAATCAAAAATGGTAGTCTAGGTTTTTTTTTTGAAACAAATTCCATTTTTTTACTGGACAATTTTCATGGAAAACAAAGTCAAACGAACATCAAAGGATCCAAAGTTTCAATATTTTTCAGGAAAAATTATATCAATCAAACAAAATTAATTGACAATTCTCGATAAAATAAGTTTTAGACAATTCAATTTCTTGAAATTCATTTTCTTTTCACCCAAATTCCATTTTTGCAATCAAATAACTTCCATTCAAACGACACTATATCCAGGAAGCCATAGTTGGAACCTTTTTCTGCCTTTTGTTCTCATATGGCTGCACTAGATTTTATAGTGCGTGATGAAAGTGATGTATTTGTTACCAATAACAATGATAATATGGCACAAATATTAGCAGGACGCATGTATGCTTGTTTTATGTACGTAACATCTTGTGGAATTTATTGTCTTGAGTGCTCACTAATGAATCTAAGCACAAACCTACCATCCACCCTAACGCTAAGAAGTTGTATAGTCTGTCCAGATAACATGACTTGGGGAGAATTTGCCTCCAAAATTCGTACGATTCAGACAAGCTTCATGGGGAAGCCAAAAGACGTAAGACCAGGCAAGGGTGAGTTTCACGAAATCCCATCTTCTTGCGTTGGCGAAGATTATGTGGCCATACCAAAGATGAAAATGGATCTGCAAAAGCGTGGAAATGGATATATCACCACTAAAAACAGACAAAGATATAACATCTGAAAGTCAAAATATATTTTAATTGTGGTGTGATTATAATGTGGTGTACTAAGTAAATTTTGTAGTGGTAATATAATCACCATTTTATCATTTATTAAAGTCTTAATTGCCCTTCATTTGAAATGTCTAAAATGTCCAATTTAAAATCAGAATTTACCAAATTTTCCAAACATAAATCCTTATGTTCACTTTTCATACCCAATTTAAAACCAACAACAAAACAGCATGCCACCTTTTTAAATGACTGAATAACATTTTAACTAATTTCGTGTTCGTATCACTTTATGTTCACTCGTATCCACGTGAGAATTAAAGAAAATAAGTTTTAAATATATTTGGAGTTAAATTGAGAGATGGTGACCTAAAATAGCATGTTGTTCTTATGAACGGTTAAATAATGTTTTAACTAATTTCGTTTTCGTTTCATTTATTCTCTCGTATTCACACGAAAATTAACATAGACAAGTTTTCACTATATTTAGAGTGAAATCGAGATTCCATAACTCAAAATGGCATACTGTCATTTTAAATGATTGTGTGTCGTTTCAACTAATTTTATATCTGTTTCATTTTATTTTCACTTGTATCTACATGAAATGAATGAATGTAAGTTTTCATTATATTTGGACACCAGTATCGATACAAAATCCATGTAATAATGATCAATGGTATTGTTTCGTGAGTAAACTACATTAAAATTAAATACGAACTAAGGTAAGTAACTTAAAATTCGATTATATTATAATTATGAGACAAGATACTCAAGAAATTAGCTTAATCAACTTGTATAAGTCTTATAAGTTGTTTCATGATATAATCGACTAGTTTGGATTGAAATCAAGACCATGTGACCCAAAATGACATGCTATCGTTTTAAACAACGGGGTGCCGTTTTACCTATTTTTGTGTTCGTTTCATTTTACATTCATTCGTATCCATATGAAAATGAACGAATACAAGTTTTCATTACATTTAGATATCAAATTAGCAACAAAAGTTAATGGAATAGTGACCAATAATATTGTTCCATGAGTAAACTAGGCTAGAATCCACTATGAACAAATGTAAGTGACTCGAATTCTATGATTCTCCAATTATGAGATAAGATACATTTAACTTGTATAAATCTTCTAAGATGTTTCGATTGTACGATTTCACTACATTTGGATACTATGATTGATACAAAGTTCGTACGATACTGACTAACAATATTGTTCTATGAGTAAACTACAATAGGTTTCACTATGACAGAGATAAGTAACTTAAATTTCATTATATACCAATTATGAGATAAGGAACTCAACAAATTAGTTTTTAACTTGTACAAGTCTTCTAAAATGTTAACAAATATGATCGATTAGTTTTGAAACAAAATTGAGACCTCGAGATCCAGAATAGCATTTTATCATTTTAAACGACTAGGTGTCATTTTAACTAATTTTGTATCCATTTGACTTTATGTTCAACCGTATCCATGTGACAATGAAGGAATGCAAGTCTTCACTATATTTGAACATCATGCTCCATGCAAAAGTCTTCTAAAATGTTTCGTAATATAATTGATTATTTTTGGAATGAAATCCAGACACAGAGACCAAAATGGCATATTGTCGTTTTAAAGGTTGAGTGTCATTTCAACTATTTTGCGTTCTTTTCACTTTATGTTGACTCGTACGCGTATGTAAATGAACAAAGGCATGTTTTTGTTAAGTTTGGATACAAAAGTTTATGGGATAGTGACCAACGTGCAACAATATTATTCCGTGAGTAAACTATACTATTGTTCACTATGAGTGAAGGTAAGTAATTCGAATTCCATTATACTTCCATTATAAAATAGGATACTTAACAAATCAACTCGTTCAGCTTGTATAAGTCTCCTATGATGTTCTAAGATATGATCAACTAGTTTTGAAGTGAAATTGAGACCCCATAACCTAAATGGCATCTAGTCATTTTAAACGTATGTGTGTCGTTTCAGGGTAGGGTTTAGGGTTTATGATTTATGAGTTAAGGTATACAAAACAAAACACAACACAACATGTACAATCGTTCAATATTTACAACTTAGGAATTTGAGTATGATTGTCGTTTCTACTAATTTTATGTTCATTTCGCTTTTTCTTACTCATTTACTAGTATTCTAGGAGTGAAATCGAGATTTGTGACCCAAAACAACACGTGGTCATTTTAAACATAAGATTGTCGTTTCTACTAATTTCAAGTTCTTTCCCTCTTCCTTACTCATTTAACATGCACGAGTCATCTATGTTGTTCTAAACTAGTTTCAATCTAAAACGGCACGTGATCGTTTTAAACGTAGGACTGTCGTTTCTGCTAATTTTGTTAAAACAATCTGTTTTTCAAGCCAATGCAAGCCATCGTAAAAACAGGATAATGCCATTTAACTAAACTGCTTCAAGCCAATGCAAGCCATCTATTCTATTTACTAAAGAAAGCATCCAAACAATAATAAACATTAGTCAGCATCCTTACACTTGTTCCCCAATCAAAATCATAAACACCACTACCAACTACACTAAATTAGCATACATGCATCTTTTTTCCCAACTAAATCATAAAAACCACTACCATCTAGAAAAATTCAACTTCTCAGTCATATATCCTCCTCCATCTGAAAAAATTGAAAAATATACAAGCAAAATTGTTGTGGATTGAAATTCATAGCAAAAAATTCCAGTTGCTAGACAAATGGCATATAATCAAGCTTCTAAAGGGAACTCCAATTGAAAATCATATCTCATTTTCTTTTTTAGTTATAATCATCCTCGTTACAAACCGGTGGACTAGTTAAGCTGAAAAGGTATACACTTTATTCGATATAGTAATCCAAAACAAGATTTCATCAACATTTGTCGATGACTATTATCTAACATCTCCCGAACATATTCAAGTTTTTTAAAGAACTCTTCTGTGAAGGTCTGTCTTTAATTCTATCTTCAACGGGAGAATCACATACTTAAATAAGTGTGCCATTTTTACAATGAAAAAACATAAAACAATAATCTTGTTGACCCCAAAAAATGGT
>CAIGRQ010071062.1:0-17154 GCA_903798375.1 Fraxinus sp. D2006-0159 | reverse complement strand
TTATGTACTATTGGAGTCTAATTTGGGGTCTTCTTTAAGGATACATCTCAATTAAATGTAGAAGTTATGGGTAAGTCATTGTATTCAGTTGCTAGTAACATACCCATTTTTTGCCATAAGACTTCACATATGTACGATTCTGCTGATTTAGTAGATGGTTTGAATGCGGTTAAGGGTGTTAATTCTAGCCAAGATTCTTCTTTTGATGTATGCGATTGTGATTCTGTTACATTGTTTGTTTCAGCCTTATTTGGTGGTCATTAGATCACTTTTGCCCCAGTTGGGATAGCAGTTGTGGAGAATATTTCCAATATAAACTTTTTATGGAGAAGTTCGTTTGTATCTTTCGTTAAGAGTTCAAATTTATTCCTTGCAGTGGAATTTGTCTCTAGATGGAGAATCTTTCTTTTGAAGTTTTTTTTCATTACAATGGAATGCGTGTCAAAGTAGAGATTATTAGAATTTTGGCGTGACCCGAATTCGTTGTAGATGATAATTGGGAGTTCTAATTAAAGTATACATTAAGAAGAATTTTATTTGAAATACTATTGTGGAATTCTATTCAAGTTTACTTGACGAATTCTAGTTGAGATTCTACTTGAAAGCACCCATTTGAGAATTGAAATTTGTGTTGACTTGAAAAAGACTTTAGAACGAAGAAAAACATCTTTGATAGGTATTTGGGATGGACACGGGGCGCCTATGCGCCAACAACGTAATATTGAACATAGGGAACCAGCGCCGGCCCCCAGCGACGCCATTGTAATGCCCTTTTTTTTTTCTATTCTATTTTCAACTTTATTTTTGCATTTTACTTCAATTACAAGTCTACTATTAGAGTTTGGACATTTCCTATTTGTTCCACATTTATAGTTGACACTTTATTATGATTTAATAAAAGTTAGAAACATTGTGAACATAAATCTTTGTATTATTTCTCCACATTATAATAAAATCTTCATTCTCTACAAATTATTTTATTCTTGTATTAATTACTTCATATTGTGGCTACTGGATATAATCTCTTATTTTCACCAACAATTTGGTATATGATTAATCTGGTATCATCTTTGTTTTACTACAAAAAGGAACGATTGACGAGACACGAGTAGCTCATCACACCGAGGACAAACCAAGTCACACGACGGTTGAGCAAGATGATTCGTCGGTGGGCCAATCCTGATAACCACAATCTATTGTCTCATGGTTGGTGGATAGCCTTGGCTATGGGACTTTGTAGCATAACGATCAAATCTCCAGTTCTTGGAAACTTGAAAATCATATCCGCATTCACAAGCAGAACAAGAAAAATACTGAACAGTTACGAAGTTTTTGCCAATTGCATTGAACCTTTTAATGGGGAATAATGTTACAAGATACCACACGCGTATATATCAAAGAATCGATCAAACCATTTCAAAAATTATGAATGAGTTAAGTTTCCACCTCTTCATATCTACACATATCTCAACTATACTAATCAGGAACAACCTTCTGTATATCCGGTCGTGCAAAACTGTCTGTAAGCTGCCCAAAACGTATCTCAGTCGTCACAGTTAAGTCCACAGATTTCCAGTATTGGTCCATCTCGTGAAACAAACGGGTTGATTCGTACCCACAACAAGGTCAATATTGAAGCCAGTAGAATCGACCAGATTATAATTACTGTGGGAATTTTCTCTTGTTTCCCGATCAATCCCTTGAGGAAAGGATAGAGGTGAAGAATAACCCACAAGGCAAAGAAAAGTTTACCGAACAATGGACCCCAAGAATCATAGCCATTATTGATGGCATCTGCAACTCCCACCACAACCCCGACAATATTTATGATCAACAATGTTGTAGGTGGAATTAACAATGATGTCCATTTGAAGATATAGAGCTCGGAAAATTCTCCATCGTCTCCTCCTTTTGAGGTGACTGTGAAATTTGTGTTGACACCAGCCAAAACCTTGAGTAATCCTTGGAAGAGAGCAAAAAGATGTGAGGAAACTCCTCCAATAACCCAAAACTGTTCGTTTCTCCACCAGTCATCGATTCCAACACCACCCCATTGCATCTCAAGGATACCCGTTGCAGCAATGGAGATGAATAGGGCAATGAATATTATACTGGCATAATTACTTATCTGCAAATTGGATTATAAGTTAGCGAAGTCATGTACGTATACGTATAATTTTACAAAACGTAGCTAATCTCAATGTGAGTATCTGAACATATTTCCTATAATCGTACAAAGATGCAATGAGTACCTCGGGCACAATAAATTTCCCTGTAAGAAGGCAGATGGCTGGCAATGTACAGTATACAATCAAAGGAATAGAAGTCCACGGATATACGACTGAATTTATATAGGAAAACCTTTCCAAAGACTTCAATCCACCTCCATATCCGTACCAGATGGGACAGTGTTTGCTAAAAAATATCTCGACTGATCCAAGAGCCCATCTAAGAACCTGGTGAAGCCGGTCTGAGAGGTTGATGGGAGCCGAACCTTTGAATGCCGGCCTTTTAGGGATGCAGTACACTGACCGCCAGCCATGGCAATGCATCTTGAATCCCGTCAAGATATCTTCTGTAACAGAGCCATATATCCACCCAACCTGATCCAGCATTTGATACTCAGAAGGTCACAAGGTAACAGATATATTATGGTGCAGAGAATTTAAACAGTCCGTGGCTTGCTTGGTAAGATTCAGAAGATTGGATAGTATTGAACAATATGAATGAAAGAGAAGATAAAATCTCGTTTATAATAATATCCAATCCTCTGCATCTTCAGCACAAGTGCCTAACAACTTACCTCCTTTCCCCATTCACTCTTATCTTCATAACCACAGCTGATGACATGAATGGCCTCTTTCAGAAATGTTGTGGAGCTAGCGTCCTTAGGAACACCACCATTTTCTTGTAGAGCCGATGCCACGAATGCAGGTGATTGGCCAAACCTCTTCTCGAGTTTTTCTTGGGGGACACGGGATGGGTTTTCAGAGTTCGTCTCTGCAGGGGAAAGGTTATATACTTCTAGTTCTGTAGATCCATATGGCCGTTGTTTTCTTTTAATTTTATTATTTATTTAGTTTTACTAAAATAAATATTTTACCTTCAATTCCTTCTTCAATGGTTTCGAGTGCATATATCTGCTTTGATGCTTCTCTGTGCTTTAGTTTTTTCTTCTTATCTTTCTTTGTTTTTCCTTTCTTATTCTTTCTAGACCCACAACACGAACAGCACCACTTTGGCCAGCAATTACAGGTCTTGCTAGGAGGCTTCTTCTTGACAGGAGCATCATATCCATAAAGAGCTTGCCGTCTAAAGATGCACCCCGTTCCAACATAGATTGGTCCTTGTAAACCATCCAAACCTTTCATATTGATCTGTTAAAAATAGCTAAAGTAAGCTTCTGCATGACAGTTAGAAAAGCAAATCTAGCCAATGCAACAAGAGAAATATACATACATCAAAGAACACAACATTTCGATTTGAGTATCTATCATGACGATCAATACCATCGAATCTTTGAGGAAATTGCACGTAGCAGACCCTTTTTCCTGAAGTGGGATCCATCATAAAACACATAGCTTCCCTCAGTGCCTTGCTGTTATTCATGTAGTGATCACAATCAACATTCAGAAGGAAAGGAGCATTTGATAGAATGGCCGAAACCCGCACCTAAAAGTTCACAGCAAAGAAACCTAGGATTTCATTGATTTTTTCTGGATTTGCTGATGTGTTTGTGTATGTGTTTTTTTTCGTGGGGTGGGAGATTTAGAAAGAATTCTGCTACACTCAGTTTTACCAGTGCATTCATGGCTCCAGCCTTTTTGTGGTGATCAAAACCAGGTCTTTTTTCACGGGAAACATAAACCAGACGAGGCAATTCATTTCCTTCAACATCATGAACACCATCATGACCAAGGAATACCTGTACCATGTACGAAAATTTAAACAAATACAACCATAAAATGAACAAATTAAACATAAAACCAAATTATCTATACCACAGCTGCTGTTCATACTTGCTATTGGACATAATAAGTCACTGTATTCACATGGAAAAATATTTAAAATGAAAAAAATGAAAGAAAACAGCAACAGCCAAGTTGTTGGATTTTTGTAATACATATAGTGGTAGTCAAAATCCGGTTTGAACCTTACAAACCTACAATCCTATGTTCTAAATGAAAAACATTGATCCAAATCCTTAAATAGACCTTACTTTTATCGAGTCCTTTGAAATTGTTTAACTCTACAATAATATTCTCGTTTGTTTCATAGATAATATTACGAACAGCTTTGTTACTTTGATATATTATATATATTTATTTTTCTTTCTGTTGAGGAACATTAGATGGGGATGATAGGACAGTACTAGATGGCATTAATGAAGAAAAATAAGCTTAATCTAGTCCAATCCTATCCAATAATGTGATCAAGCATGCACTTGTAGGATACACGATTCTGAAATTGTTTCTAGAATCTCAATATTAAAACATTCAAAACAATCCTACTCAACTCCTGATATGGAAAATCTTTATAGAAGCCCTAAAATTGGATATTGAAAAAATATGTCCAATAATGGCAGATGCATTATTCATGAGAACGGCATTTCTCACCTGGATCATTCCAGGATGGTCACGAACATTGTTTCCTGGCCAAGGTGTTCCGTCCTGCATCGTCCAACCTTCCTCAGGAACCTTTTGTGCTGTTGCCACTAGACGATTGATCCTAACTTTGAACTCTTCATATTCTCTCTGTATCAGAGCAAACAAATAACACCATGAAAAATTGGGTATTCAACCCCAGTTGATTAGGGAGTATTAAGTTCATATAGAACATGTCTGGCAGTTTGAGAAAAGTAACTTTTTGTTTCCAAACGTGTTTGGTAACTTACTTTTACTTACATTCAAATAAAAAAATGTTCCTTAATTTGAAATTAATTCTTATCTTACTCAAAAAATAAGTTGATTATTTCCAACTTCGACCAACAAAAGAGTTATTTATTTTAAAACTTACTTATTCACTTAAAGTAACTTAAGCTTAGCCACATATGCTCATATAATCTCTCTCATACACTCACAGAAAGCTATGTATGTATTTTTCTTTCATTGTGTGCGTATGTGTATTTCATTCATAGAACTGGAGAAATATACAAGTGGCAGACCTTCATTGCACGCCTTTCCCTCACAAATGCTGGATGAACTTTGTTTTTCAGATAGTCCATCTTCTCGGAAAAATACCATTCTGGTGCCCGTGGTTCGATATCGAACTTCTTGCAGAATGGAACCCATTTCCGAGCAAATTCAGATGTCTCTGAAAGTGCTTCAAAAGTAAGCATGGCTGCACCATCATCTGACACATAGCACGCAACTTTTTCAACTGGATAATCCACTGCAAGGATGGAAAGAACCGTGTTTGCAGTAATCAATGGAGGTTCTTTCATGGGATCAACTGTGCTGACAAAGACGTCTACGTCAGCTAACTCCGATGGCCTTCCTTCTTTCTCGTACCTAAAAAGGAAAAGCAATGGTGTCATCAAAGAAGACAAATCAATCATATTTCACATCCTTGAGGATGCTTGACAAAGCTTAAGAATAATTCAAAGTTACTTCTAAGTGAATTTTTGTTCAAAAAAAATGTTTAGGTAAATTATTTTTTCTAAGAAAAAGATTATTAATTTGTAAATAACTCTCACCTTCCTTCTAGGATAAGTAACTTATTTTCTTTACTTAGTTTAAGACTATTCACTTGTAAGTAAACTATTTAAACATAGCTCCTCGTTCTGCCGGTTTGAGTTCATATAGAACATGTTTTGCTAAGCGCAAGACATATATAAGTAAATAAGTATGTTTAGACTCTAGTTAAAATTAGAAATAAGCAAGTAAACTGTTTTAAATTAGTCCCTTGTGTTACAGTTAATTTTTACTTAAGTAGGAAAGAAGCAACTAATCAAAACATGTTCTGAAACAAAAATCTACCACAGGTTTGCTTGACTTGCTTCTAAGCTTAGCCAAACATGCTCATCACCATTCACATATTTGAGAAATTAAAAAAATTGAGTTTTGTGTTTATAAGGCTTATGTACCTAAGCGACAACCGATCAAGGTAAGTTTCTCGCTCAATTGGATACCATTTTGGAAACTGATCAAGTATCCACGAAACAGCAAACCATATTTCACAAATAACTGATGTCAGCCACAAGCCAAATGCGTCATGAACCGGATGGAGAACCCTATAGTGGAAAAAGAAGCCAAGAACCACAAGGCGGAGGATAATTATCAATCTGTATGGGCTTATCTTGCTCGAAGCAATGGGCAATTTCCTTGACAGAGGCTGTCTTCCTTCATCCATCCTGTTGAGAGATTTCAAGTTAATAAATGAATTCTAAGTGGTAAAAAATAATGATCGCAAAAACAAGAATGGCATACAATTCATTTCAAGATACTATAAATGATAATGCAACAAGATAATCCATCTTGCAGATCTTGATTTCCAGTGTCAGAATTAAGAATTTTATAGAGGGATTTCCATATGAAAACAAAACAGATGTGAGAGCAACTAAGTACATCATGCCTCAAATTGTAAACAATAATAAAGCAATTGCACAGAGAATGCACGAATCACTTACATAGGCAAGTCTGCGTCCAATTCATTCCCATCCAAGTCTTCACCAGCATTATCTCCTTGATGCTTGACCACCTGAAGTTTTCCACTTTGCCTCTTCTTCCACTCCTCCATTCGATCTTTCCATGCAACACTTCCATATCCGTATTGAGCAACATCTTTGTCGGGAACCAGAGGCCTTGATTGTACTAGGACATTAAAAGTATACATTTCATCTCCCTTGCATGCAAAGTTAAAATTAATCTAGGATGAGGAAAGCTATACGGAGCAAAATAACTTACAAGGCGCTGAAGTCCCGGAAGGAGATGGATGAATCCCATCGCCATGACTGGCAAATGGTGGTACTATGATAACATGTTGATCAGAAGAAATCTGATTGTCCTGAAAGTAGTTAGAAGACAAAGAACTTAAAATCTAAGTTGCATAACGAGTTTATTTAGAGGGGGAGGGGCAGAGAGAGAACCCTCTTGATTACCTCTTCACTATATGTCAACAGAGGGATTTCAACACCCTGGGTATACAAATCATGTCTTGAGCCTGGGGCTGATCCAGATGAACCAACATGACAACCACGTACAACAGGAATCACCCCTGCACTTCGTGTAAGGCCCAAAGCCTCAATATCCTCATAATCAAACTCATGTTCCAAATCATCAATGTCATCCTCTTCCTCATCACCCTCGACTCTAGGACTACCTGCAGATCACATACATCTATCAGCTGCTTATTCACCTCGTGCAGTTAGCTTACACCAACCATTAGAATGAAACATAATATAAAAAAAACTTGCCTTTGATGCGCTTGTATCGGGTTTTGCACTGAGGACAACCCTGATATCCCTCTCTTCTCTCATACTCATAGCAAGTCCTGCAAACCGGGAAACCACATTCGTTGCACGCAACAAAGAGCTCCCCATCTATAGTTATCTCCACTTCGTCCCCACAAATTTGGCATATTTGTCCACTCAGTTCTTGAACAGACTTGATCTAGAGAATCACGAACACAAAGAGTTCATATTTGTTAGCTTCGAACTATTAACCCATAATTCATAAAAAAACATTGCTAAGAGTGTTTTACACGCTTATTTAGGTTCTTAAATATGCTTAATATTGATTGTTTGCACATATTCCACACATATTAGTGTAAATATTTTTTCTATAATTCAAACTCAAATTTGAAGATGAATGGTGCAAAAGAATGTGATTCAGAGCATAAAGGTCTAAAAGATGCAGAACAAGGAACCTACATGTAGAGCATGCAAGGAGATTAGTGCACAATTTTTGGTAAACAGATCTCCACAGGACAAATGATATACCATTCGAAAAATAATTAAATTTGGAATTCAACAAAAAATGATAACAATTTGAACTTGTGGAGATAAAAAATTATGCACGTTTGAGGTATGGCAGCAAAAGCTAAACGGTGGCCACTAAGGCCTCTTTCCCATGCCCAACCTGCCCTCAAGACCCCAATTCAGAAATTTTATTTTATTTTTAGGGCTAGTAAATAGGGGCACTTTCAGTATTCTTCTTGGCACGAATTTCTAGGCAATTAAGGACTATAAAAAGGACAAGATTAGGTCAAGAAAATGGAATTTTTCATACCATATCATAGAGCACGTTTGGAGGAGAAAAATGTAGAATTGAGACATGATAAAAGAAGGCAAATTCTTGGATGCAAGATATTCATCGTTGTCTTATTTTCCTTTAAAACCAGATAATGTATTTACTTCTTTAAACTGTTTTCTTCTCCTATGGTGAATAGCTAAACTTTTGGTAGGGACAAACAATGTAACATAATTTTTAACTTTAACTTCAAGTCTCAAGTTTTGCGTTTTTAATTTATTAAAGTACTGCTTTTGATTCTTCTATTAGTGCATGGGAATATTTGGCCAATATTTCTAATTTGTGGATGTAACATACCGAGATGTCAGTTGTTAATCTAGACCACATGGTAAAATCCAACAATTTGGTAAAAGGTAGAAATACACCTTTACTAGTTCTGCGGTCTTTAATTGAATTCCTAGGTGATTTAATGTGAATAAGTAAGATTCACATGGAGATGTAGTGAGTTAATTAGCTAGATTTGATTGATTTAAACTCAAGCGAGGTAAATTAATTAGATTAGTGAATTCAACGAATACAAACTTTGGAATTGAACTTGAGAAGCGAGATCTGAGGGGGTAAATTAAGTGAAATCGTGAGCCCTAACACTTTTATTCATTGAATTAAAGTTAAAAAGTCAAAATGTTTAACACACAACGTAGATTGTTTAATTTAGCATACTTCAATCATTAATTTAATTAAAAAATTCTCTATTTTTAAATTTGTTGTTAAAATAAAGTTATGATTGTTAATTTCGGTACTTAAAAACACATGCTCGGGGGAATAAATTTCAAGTAAACTTTGTTCTCAATCTTATCAAATGAGAACACAGAAGAGAGTAACATCTGGACTGAATTGACAGCAAACCTATGTACCTCCAATTTAACATTTCCATTTATTCCCATTTTTCATTCGATATTTTGTTCAAGACCTAACTCCTAAACAAAAATTGTGCATTTGGTTAGGTGGACTACATAATATTAGACAATAGTAAACACAAAAATAAGTTAAAAATCTATTTTCTTGGCTATTATATTGTCCAATCTTGTCTAGTACAATAATATTAACGAAGAAAATAAATTAAAATCTGGTCCATTGTATTGTCCAAACAGATCACAAAGGTAAATATTTCACCAACAAAATACTGGGCTTCTTTCTGTTCTTCACACGAAGACACGGTACAATAGCATTTTCAATTCATTCACAGATTCACTTCACAGTTCACATAATCACTTCAATAGATTCCCACAAGTATTTATAAAACAAATATCAGAAAATTTTTAGAGCTGGAGTTGAAGCCAGAATGAAATTGAAGATTTTTGGAAAATTAGATCAATATCACATGCACAAATCACTATATATTAAATACAAAGCATAAAAACATTCTTCCTTTTACAAAGCTCAAGCCAAGTATTCAATCAAATTACCAAAATAAGAAAACTAGACATTTTTTTTACCCCTCTCAAATTCAAAAAATCAGAATTCAAATGCAGAAATACATACAGGCTATAGCATTTTCTGCTCTTATAAAAAACTCCTAATTTAGTTGAATGACTGATTAATCCAGCAAAAATAACGAGGAAAAAGCTCCGTAGAGTATGAGAGGGAGGGGGGTGGGGGGGTGTTGATGTCCATAAAATTGAAATTAGAACAAAAATAACTGAAATTATTAAAGAGACTTACCCTTCCAATTTCATCAGCATTGATGAGAATGAACTCATTTCTATTGTGAGAGCCAGCAATAAGCCTCCCTCCGGTGTCCATTACCACTCACAAAATATCAAAAACCAACTTTTTTGAGAAAAAAAATCAAGTCTTCAAATCACAAAAACCCACCTCAGATTCAACTTTCCAATGCATAAAAACAACTGGAATGGCTTAAAAAAGCAACTTTTGTGAATTAAAAAAAGAAACCTCAAGATTCTTAGGCTTAAGTCGGGTAAACAATTGGAATATCCATCTGTTTTTTTTTTTTTTTTAATGGAACTCTTCAAAATACACAAAACCCACCTCAAGATTCAACTTGAAATTACAAAATGATCGAAAAAAATGCCAACTTTGCGCTAAAAACTGAGTCTTGGAACACCGAGATTGACCCGAAATTCCCACATTGGGAAAAGCACTTTTAGAAAGAAACACCCAATTAAAAAAAGCAAAAAAGAAGAAAGGATTAAAATAATTAAGAAAAACCCAAAGGTAAGTGTGTTTCTGAAAATGTATCTATTAAAAATATTTTTTTTTCTCTTCAGGCTAAAGTTTGCAGAGTAATACGAGGTTCTTTAGAAATAAGCAAAGTGAAGCCACTGGAATTGATGAATAGAATTCATATTAGTGTGTGAATATAAAGTGGTGACTGTTACTTTGAGTTGTATGGATAGTTCGGTGTCAACCCCTACCTGATAGTGAAGCATGGTTCGTATGGATAACGTGTAGTCTGTAGAGAGAGAAACAGAAAAAAATGGTCCTTTTCGGGTTTGCAATCCAGCTGGTGGATGCTGGTTTATGCTGAATTCAACTAGCTCTTTATATTCTATCTATCGTGTATTGCTTTTGGTTTGAGATACGGCTTCTTTTTGGAGTGGCATATATATAGGTAGAAATGAATAGATACAGTGAGTCAGTGACATGTAGAGAGAGAGGCAGAGAGAGAGTAAACCGCGTAAGCAGATCCCACTGTCTAGGATGTCTGTGCGAGCCTGTTTGATGAACAAATTTGCCACTTGTACATCTTTGATACACAATTTGGTACACAATTCTTTCATATGTGTGTGGGGTCCACAATACATCCTTGATGCACAACCCTCTCAAATGTGTGTGAGGCCACAATAAGACCCACATTGTGGGACCCACCCACATGTTTTGATGAATTATGTTTGGCTAAAATTAAGGTCTATGTTCGTTTCAAATCAAAATCAAATTTTACGGTGTGTTTGAGTCATATTATTTTGGAAGAATATATTCTAGAATAGTAGATTGATAGAGAATGTGTGATTGAAAAAGAAGGAAAAGTGATTGATGTGATGAAAAATATTATTTTATTGAAAAATGTGTGATTGATAATGAGTAAAAGAATGAAAATTAAATTTTAATATGTACCAAACATGTGCTTAACATGTGCTTAATATAAATCAAAATCAAACAATTAATATTAATCATATTTTTTATGGATCCCACAACATTTCAATCACTTATTTCAAAAATTTTTATTACAATCTACTAAAAATTTAATTTTAATCTACACCAAACACCCACTAGAGAAGTGAAGTTACTTTTAAGAGCGTTGAGTTCGATTTAGTCGTTGTTTGATCTCTGTTATTTTTAAAATATATTTTTTTTCTTTTATTTTTAATCATATATTTTTTAATAAAATAATATTACACACAAATTCAAAAAAATTTCTAATTTTTAACCATATATTCTTTATCAAAATACTATCCTAAAATATAGTTTAGGCAAAAATAGAACTCAAACAGACTGTTAATGTACATTTGTAAACTTTAAATTAAAATATAAACTAATCAAATACACTTTTTATCCCACATTTTACTGATTAAATACTTATTTCACTTTTTGTTCACATATTTTGAATAATAAGCACATAATAACTTACTTTTATTTTCTTATTTTTTTTTATGTAAAAGTGTTTTTCGGCGCACTTATGATAAGAGATAGCTTTTTATATTACTTCAAAAACAAAAATCTATACGATGAAAACTCTCACACATACACCAAGTCGTCGTTTATCATAGTTTCGATTGTCAGCTCTTCAATTATTAGGCCACTAACTTTCTCGATTGGGAATAAAAGGATTTAAATGAAAAAATTCGACTCAATTAAAGTTATTAGTTATTCACAAGATTCCTTCATCTCCACTCTCAACTCTCAGAAAAGAAGAAAGCTTTCTTCAAACATAATATCTAAGTAGATTATTTATTTTCACCGATCATTAAAAAAATTGATTTTTGGAAATATACGTGTTAGCTTAAAAGTTACACATTTTAAAGTTTCGCCAAATAAGGTTATCATTTTTAAGCTTAATCGAACATGCTTATAATTTTCAAAATTACTTTTTGAATGAACAAAATACTATTTAAGAAAAAGTAAATTTAACGATCATAACTCAATCTCCTTATTCTCGTGGGCAAAATCTTGTACTTAATTCAATCGCTCTTGTTTTCTCTTGAACTCTTCAAGAAATTCAATAATCTCGTATTTGAGTCTTTTATTGTTTTGAGCCAACTATTGTACACAATTCAATTACTTTTGTTCACTCTCAACCAACTTTCTAAGGAATTTGATGACATTTTATCGTACGCATTCAAGTCGTCTGTTGGTATCATACATGATACTCACCTTTTATCTTATTAACCAGCTCATCCAAATTTATGCTATTTTCTTCTAATTTTAAAAAGAACCACCATTCAAATAACAGAACTGGTGTAGAGGGAAGTTACGCCCAATTCGCACCTTGATATAAAAATCTCATAGTCTAATATACAAATTTTTTTTAATATTTTTCTTCTTTCATAACCTCGTCCGACCAATACTTTCCCACTCTAAGAATCAGTGACGAATCTAGTGGGACTCGGTCCAGCTCCCAGCCCATTTAATTTTTTTATTAAAAAAAAAATTCTTGTGTAACTTGTTTTTTTTTTTACGTATTAGCCCGACGTATAATTCGATCCTGGATCCGTTCATGCTATCAATCAAAATATATTTGAATACCCTGCAAATGTCCTCACTGAAATTAGCCAATTTACTATGAAATTTTATGTTGGTCAATGAATTTTACTCTAAGGTGGAAACAAAAGTTCACCCTTTTATTTTGGCCCCCTATTTGATAAAATTTGTTGAGATTATAAGGTGGTGCATCTCATAAAATGAATGATTAAAATACAGATAAAAATCTTGATTCAATAAAATGTATAACTAAAAAGAAGTTTAACCAACTTATATCTAAAAGAAGTTTAGTCAAAGAGGGACTTAATTTGATTGTTAAGTTAAATTATGTTGTTTTTGTAATGAGATGTTTGACGTAGAAGATTGCAACATAGATACCACATCTAATTATCGCAGACATGGTCCGGTACAAAAAAATAAATGAAATTCAAGAATGATCAAATTGAAATAGAAAGTAAACAACAATGACTGTTTTAAAAAAAACTAAAATTTGGTGATCCAATATCAAATTTTTAACAGTCCATTAACTACTCTATTGTAGCCAGTGTTCTAAAAAGCATAAAGCGTGGCTAGGCGTGAAGGTTAAGTTTCAAGCTTTACAAGTCTAGACGAAGTGTAGGCGTAAAAAAACTTTTTTATTTTAATTTTTAATCATTGTAAAAAAAATTCAATAATATATACCAAACATCTAAAATTATAAAATACTATATTTACTTAATAATTCCTACATAAATATAAGTTTCAAAATCATAATTACATAGTGTAGATAACTTGTAGCTTAAATCTTATCTTATCTAAATCTTTATCGGACTCCAATTCATTTTAAAGTATTATCTTTTTTTCCGTTCTCTCGTCTTCTTAGTTCTTTAGAGTCAGGAGTTTTTGAAGTTTTAAGGGACAGTGGGCTACTGAGTTTGGACTGTGGGTCTTATTTTTTTAAAAAAAAAGGAAAAAATTGAGTCTCCTTAAAATGTGGGTCTGAGGCGCGCCTGGACGAGCACGTTGACCGCTTATTGCCCGCTTAGACTAGGCACGACTAGATGAGCATTAAGGGCATTAAGCGGTCAATACTTAATTTCCGCTTAGACTCAAAGCGAAGTATTTTCATCACACTTCACGTTTAAGCGCCGCCTAAACGACGCTTAGACGCGCTTTTTAGAACACTGACTGTAGCATAGCATATATTTGACTCATAAGCTATTTATAAACATTCGAATTACTTTTATATTCTCAAACGTGTTTATAGAAAATACAATCAGCCATAATCTATTCTACGCGTATAAAAGTAAGAATGGAGCTTATGAGTGGGGTGTTGGAGTCTTGGACCCACAAAGTTTTCTGATTTTTTTTTTTTTTTTTTCATAAAAAGAATTACTTAGGGCTTAATATGATATTATTTTATATTTAATTATATGACTGAGACATTTCAACTTTAAAATAGAATTTAAACTAAATCGACATAAAATGAAACAAAATCGGATTGTTAAACCTAATTCTAGAAGTAAGTTTAGGCTTGTAATTTTGAACTAATCACATAACGATTTTCAACTAGAAAGACAATATGAAGTTTGTCAATAATTCTTCGAAACGACACCCAAACTTAATGAATGGGTGAAGAACATAGCCCCAAACTAAATTGAAAAAAAGCAAATGCCGTAATGCGAATTAAAGGATAAAAATTGGATTATTAAGTAAATTTCTAGCTAGTAACCAGTTTGACTAATTATTTCGAACTCAGCCTTTTACGATTTTTTAATTCGAAAGATGCTTTAAGAAATTTGACATGACAACTTTTCACTGTAATTCAATATCGTCCACTCTAAAATTCCAACTCTCTCTCTCTCTGGTCAATAATTTAGTTAAAATTTGAAAACCACGGGCAAAAGTTGCATACCTAACACTCATCTTTCATGAAACATAAAAGCATATTAGCCTGTTTGGTAGGATTAAAATCGGATTAAAATTGAAAAACTAGTCGTTATTGTTGACTTTTATTAGACGTGTATGATCCAATAACGGCCATATTTTCAATTTTAATTGGATTTTAATGGTTACCAAACAGGCTGTATACATGATTGATGCATACACAACACAAGTATATTATACTTGACTAATTCAAGAATCAACACTCCGTCTCCCCCACTTCCTAAAAGAAGAAGAGAAACGGAAAAGAAAATGTTTCATCACTTATTTTTAGTTTGCTTTTTGAATGACTAATTTTGGGTGCATTGCATGGTGGGGTTTGTTGAAGAAGTGCTCATGGATTCTTGAAAAAGTAGCGAGCAAGATAAGTACAAATGAAAAATTAATCATACATAATTATATTTACACGTGCTACTAGCTTTGGCAAAAGCTATAAATAATTTAACTTTTGCTTTTTAGAATAAAACTTGGAAACTAAGTTTGAATTAAAGTATTAAACCTAACTTCTCTTAGTCCATGCAAATTAATTCATGTTTTTCTTTACGTTTTATATGCACTCAATTATTTTTTTGATAGTATGCACTCAATGATTTGGTTTGTTTGATCTCATTCTTTAAACTCATTTTTCTTCAAATTTATTTACGATTACATATTCTTCCAATAAACTTATTTTATAGGTAAATTCATTATAAAGTTATTCGAAATAATTTTGAGTCCTTTACAATTATTTTGACTCTTATTTTATCTACTAGTTTTTGTCACAGGCAATGCACGGGTTGTGTTATTTTTAAGGTAATATTAGCGTATTGAATGTTAGGATTAGATGAGAGATTGTAACATTTCACAACAACATTGTGCACCTATAATTTATGTGGCCAAGCGAGGCACAAGCGCACTACATTAAAAGAATTCTTAATACAGAAGAAAATAATCGGGAGCTATTTAGGGATTTTTATATATGTTCTATGAGATATAAGTAGATATATACATGGTTAGTTGGATATGAGCACAATTTCATATTGACATAACTATGACTTCAGGTGTTCGAGGCTTGCCATTGAAAGCAATTGCGGCTACTTTTGCCGGCTTTGTTTCCGTTGTTTCTTCTCTTGGTAGTGCTACAATTACTTCATGAGAAGATAAGATAGGCAAATAAGTTTTTGTGAAATGAATCTGCTACCCATATTATAAGAAACCACTGAAGTAGAGCAATGTTTCTAAAAGATGTATTCTTAATATAATGTCTAAGTCATCATGGACAACAATGCTGTTAAATTCTAATATTTTTTTCGTATTCAAGCTCTAATGCAAAACTAATCTCTATCCAGCTACTAACTTACACATGATATATGATAACCAAGTAAGATCAACACCCATGATGCGATACATCCTATCAAGCTTCTATTAGTAAGTATTTCATTATATGATGGGATACATCCCATTAAATAAATTATGAAAGTTCTATATTATTATCATAAAAATGGAGCTGAATCATGAATAGTCATACATGCTTCCAGTAGACAATCGAGAAAAGAAATATCTTAACCAATAACTCAGTCAGACCTTACACATTATTAATGAACACAAGTG
This sequence comes from Fraxinus sp. D2006-0159, assembly GCA_903798375.1. Taxonomy (NCBI): domain Eukaryota; kingdom Viridiplantae; phylum Streptophyta; class Magnoliopsida; order Lamiales; family Oleaceae; genus Fraxinus; species Fraxinus sp. D2006-0159. Next base: position 733 of record CAIGRQ010071062.1, on the reverse strand, counting down.
AGGTTAAAGTCATACAAATGGATCAAATAACAACAAAAGAATTAAAATAATTTAGAAATTTACCAAACTCCTCTTTCCTAAACATAAATTTAGATCCAAACATAATACATTGAGAAAAACGAAAGCCGAACTAACAAAAAACCAACCAACGAAAATGAACACACATTTGGAAATTTGAAAAAGAGAAATCAGGAAATTGAAGAAAAAACAGAAAATCAAACGAATATGGCTTGGGAATAATTTTGAGTCCCATACAATTATTATGGCTCTTATTTTTTCTATTTATTTATTTATTTTTAAAAAAAAATCTCTTACACTAAAACTTTATGGAGATGTGATTAATTTTGTAACCATAATCTATTTTCGGAAGATTTGTTGGATGTTATAATTATAATATTCACCTTTCTTGGAGTGGTAGAACAAGGTTTATTATTATTATTATTATTATTTTTCAGTAGACAGGGAAAAAAATAGATAATTAATGACTTCGAAGTTGAACTGTAATTGTTATTGGAAATATTGAAGAGGAGAAAAAGAGATGGGAATTTGAACAAGATAAAAATGAAAAACGAGGCTCGAACACGTATATGATACACTTTCCTAAAAACGATATTTATCTTATCTAGTAAACTTTTAATATTTTCGACAAGGTTAAATAGCACAAAACGTCCCTACCTTTGGGGTTGATTTTGGAAAATGTCCATACCCTTCATTTCTTGACATTTATGCCCTT